>OVAY01002221.1:0-19868 GCA_900406395.1 Kernera saxatilis | reverse complement strand
AAAAAGAAGTAACCTCCCACATGCCTGATGGCGTTCGTGAGTCAGTAAATGTTGACGCTGTCTCTATTCAGCTGTTAGATGACTTGACCTTGAATGAAAATCCTGTTGGGAGCTGTAGATCTGAAGAAATTCATCCTAAAGCGCTTCCCTTAAGTTTCTCTGGACAAGAAGTAGTTATGTCGGATGATATTTTAGATGACATGGAGCTTGGCGATTTGTTCTTAGAAGATGTTCCACCTTATGAACCTTCTCCCCATGAACTCCTGGAATTACGGAAGAAGGAAATTATGAGAGAACTATGCAATGAGAAAAATCTTGGGAAACTGGAGGGTATCTGGAAGAAGGTAAACTCTTCACCTAACAAGATCCTAGGAGAATACCATTTAGCTTTCAAAATACTATTGCGCATATGCTTGCTTCTTCATTTGTCACTTTGTCACATATGCTGACTTTATGATCAAGCAGTTGAGTTCTAACAATGTTTGATACACATACTTCCTCCTGTAGCCACAGTTTGGTTTTTTTTCCCTGCGCTGCTCTTTTCTCCTCTTGGATTGTTCTGGTCACTTTTCACAATTGCTTTGCTTCCTTTGTTAGATAATCTCTTTAACATGTAAAAGTTTTACAGGGTGAAGCACAAAAGATCCCAAAGGCATTGCTTCATCGGCTGTGTCAAAAGTCAGGGTGGGAAGCACCTAAGTTCAATAAAGTATCTGGGGAAGGTAGTAATTTCTCATATACTGTAAGTGTTCTGCGTAAATACAGTGGATTGGGTAAAAGCGGACAAGCTGGGGGTCTGGTAACTCTTAAACTTCCTCAACAAGTTGAGGATTTTGAATCCATCGAGGTGCTCGCTTGATTTGTATTTTAACATTTGATAATCTTTTGATAAGATGCTTAATAAGTGTCCAATTAGGGTCTTCTGAGTAAATGTTATTAGGGATATATATCTTCTCGCAAGAAAGTTAAGAGTTTAATTTCTTGAGTTGCCAGGTTCTGAGGAAAATAAAGTAGGACAGCTAGAAAGAAAGGTCTATAGTGTACTATTATTTGCTTAACAACGTTGCTCAAAATTTTGGAAACTTCTTATTTATGAACCTTATAGAAGTTGTAAGTTGTAAACTTCTGACCATGTCATCAGCATGCTAATCATTGTGCACTTGTGTGTGACAGGATGCACAAAACAGAGTTGCCGCATTTGCTCTCCATAAGCTCTTTTCTGATTTGCCTGTTCACTTTGCAATCACTGAGCCTTATGCCTCTTTAGTTTTGATTTGGAAACAAGGTGATTTTGTAAATTTGCACCTTTTTTTGTTTTAAAACCAATATTGCAGTGAAAATTCAGAAATGTCCATAAAAAGTTTCGAATGATTGACCTAGTTTATTATATTCGCATGTCCCAGTCCCATTCGAAACAAACTCTTCTCACTAGTTCAGGAGCTGTGTGAGTGTTTGCATTGGAGTTTTGGATTTCATTTGCTCAAATTTGTGACGGCTAAAAAGAGCATCAATATTGAGTGAAGTTGTTAGAACATATGAACAAGAGTTGATGAAATACGACATAATTATGTGCTAAATGTTTTGACTTATCTCAGGTGTCAGCATTCATATATTCTGGCCTTAAATGTTTGTAATATTATAATCAGTCTAAAAGAATTGCTTTGAGTTTTCACAGAGGAATCGTTGGGTATACAAAGCAATGAAGAAGAACGAAGAGCTAAGTTTGTTGACAGCTTGCTTGAGGCAGACAATTTGAGCTCGACCACTTCGTCGAGTAGCATACACAAGGCACTTCCAACAGTAGACCCCTGTGTCAAAGAGAATGATGGCTTGGATGTTGTCAAATCTAATCATAGAACTATAAGTATGTTTCTTGAATTCAGTTTGTCACAGATTGTATCTGTTTCTTAAATCATATAACCCTGGATTTTACTGCGAAAATCATTAGCATGAAGTATACATTATAATATTCTGTATGATATGTTACAGGAGACTTTTCCATGGAAGCTGAATGTTCTTCTCTCAAACAAAAACAAGGAAACAAGAAGAATATGCAGAAGTACAAGGTAAAGTATTCTTTCGTTATCTTTGAACATAAGTTTTTGGCTCTAGCAACAGTAAAGACTGTAGCTCATGTAGCTAATCTTATACGTTGCAGTTATATGTGTAAAGCTTCACAGACTAGTTAGCTCATTCCATTTAGGAATGTAGGACTTTGTTTACGGCATGGTAAAACCTTTGTTACTGTACCTTTCACTAGTAATAGTAATCCTATTTTCTTTTGTAGGACATGTTGAAAACTAGAGCTGCTCTTCCTATATCAAAAGTGAAGAATGACATACTGCAACACCTGAAAGAAAAAGATGTCTTGGTGGTATGCGGAGAAACAGGTTCTGGAAAGACTACACAGGTTTGGTCCTATCAGTTGCTCCCTGTTATGTAGTGTTGATAATATTATTCGCTGTTTGCTGAATTTATCTTCCAGCTATAAAGCTTTGAGTAATTTATAATTGATACATTATTCCAGGTTCCTCAATTTATATTGGATGATATGATCGATTCAGGGCATGGTGGATACTGTAATATTATATGCACACAACCTCGGCGGATAACAGTGAGTATCTCGGTGCTAAGAAGTCATGTTTTCAGGAATTTCTTGTTCGGTTTATAATTATATAAACTGTGATCCGTTAAGACTCGTTGATCCTTCTACTTCGGCAAAGCTTAATGATGTCATTTAGCCTAGCGCTTTTCTCTTTCTCCTTTTTGTTTCTGTTAGTAACTGTGTAGTGTGTAATTTGGTTTAGGCTATCTCTGTTGCCCAAAGAGTTGCTGATGAGCGCTGTGAACCCCCTCCAGGCTTCGGTGACTCCTTGGTTGGTTATCAAATTCGTCATCAAAGTGCAAGGTCTGCCTCCTAATTTTAAGCATTTTTTCTATCGTTTTGTGAGCCCATTTCACTGCGTTCAAGTTGTATGCCTTTCTATCACTTTATTCACTGTTCTTAAGGAGTAAGGACCTAAGTTAAATGATCAGAATTGGTTTTGGCATTGAAGTTTTAGGATGAAGTGTAAGTGTTGGTATTTGGCTTGTTTCTCTAATAGCAGCATCAAATGAGTAGATCGAAATTAGAGCAATTTAGTTCCAAGGGGCGGAATGTTTTGAAGACACTGGACCTACTTTTTCAAAAGTGTATATTTTGTGGTCGTTGTTTTTTCTTTTTAAATGTTTGCAATCAAAATCTCTTCATTTGTTCATTTCTGGACGCACTGTTGGTTAATAAACATTTTTACTTGCTTATTACGTCAATGTTAGTCTTCTGCAAGGTGATTTCTGCTAGGATTTCAATTCTCTCTGAATATACACTCAGGCTGATGTAGCTCTATGCCATGATAACTTGGGGACAGAAATGGATGACTAGAAACGTTTCTTCTTTTTGGTCTATGTTTTGGTGGAATCGAATTGTGAAATTTATATATGCATATTACTTATCGCCTTCTATGTAAAACATGACTGGAAGAAAACCTCATTGTGTCTTCCAACACATAATCTACCCTGTTCATTATGCTGTCTTTTGGCTTCACTAATGGATATGGTTGCATTTATTACTATCATCAGCTGGTTGTAACATGCATTTCTGACGCTACAATACAATTTTAAATCTGGTTTTTATTTTGAATAATGTTCCTTGGAGTTGTGGTTTACGGAAATTTTTCTTGGGCGTATTGCTATGTCCTTGTGTGTTCAGGAGTGACAAGACAAGGCTGCTGTTTTGTACTACTGGCATTCTACTGAGGAGACTTGTGGTATGTCCCCTTTTTTATTAGTAAGCCCTTGTGCAAGCAATTTGATCCTTTTAAAATTTCTATAGCAATTTAAGATACTGAGAAATTGCAACATTTTTGTTGCACAAGCATTCTGGGGTTTGGATAAAGGTGCAATTATGGTTTCTAGAAAACCTGAACTTGCAGAAAAGATACCTGAACAGTCTCTGTTAATTAATGGTACATTGAGAGTCCACTAGTTGAGATAGTTGCCTGTCTCAAAGGGTGATAAAAAAACTCTAAACTACTTGTCATGGATTGTTTTATCATTGGTAATATCAGAGGATATAGCTGCAAAAATTTCTAATAGAATTTGCAATTCCAGTTCTTAGTCCCTACAATGTTATTCCGTATAGCATAATGGGAAAAAGCCACACTAAATTTTTGTGGAGAATACTATAAAATTATTATCAGCAAATCTCACTCTTTTTATTCTTAATTTTTTTTTTTTCTGTTTTCTTGTTTGTGCAAAACCTTGCAGGGGGATAATACCTTGAAAGATGTTACACACATTATAGTCGATGAAGTACATGAGCGGTCTCTTACCGTGAGTATTCATTAACCCAGCCTTAATTTTCATGTCAAGTTAAATATATTTTGGCATCATTGTTAAGCAAAATAGAGACACAGTTAAGGGTTCTGCTTAAGAATTACTTCTAGAATACGCACTTAGAATGACACTCCAGTACAATGCTACTAATGTCGAAGACTGTGTGAAGTTATCCATTTCCAATGGTCAAATCCAAATCCTTGGTGGTCAATACATTGATACGTCATTTTGCTAGTGCTGAACAATCTGACCCGAAAATGCCTTTCACTCTTTTCTTGAAATCAACTTTTTTCTTTTCTTGGTAAAATTCTTAGAATCAACTTGTGGGTGATAAAAGCTATTTTTCTTATCTCCATTTTCAGGGTGATTTTCTTCTCATCATTTTGAAGAGATTGATTGAGCAGCAATCCTGCGATAAAGCATTACCTAAACTGAAAGTTATCCTTATGTACGTATTTGTAGCTTTTTGTATTCCGATGACAGATTTTAAATAGTAAGTAAACATTATATGTATTCATGCTTATGATGCCCTTTCAGGTCCGCTACTGTGAATGCAGATCAGTTCTCAAGATATTTTGGTCAATGTCCTCTAGTTAAGGCTCAAGGACGAACACACCCGGTTACTACTTACTTTCTGGAGGATATTTATGAGAGTATCAACTACCTTCTGGCTCCAGATTCTCCTGCTGCGCTAAGATCTGATACATCCAATAAAGACGAGGTAATATATTTTGTAACCAAAAATATCATTTGTTATATCACTTTGACAAGCAACTCCCATGTTTTTCTAGCATCTCTTTCATTCACTTAAATTATGGAGCCCGTGGCGGTTGACTTCTTGCACTTCTTGATTTACGAATTTTTTTTCTTCTGTTTTTTGGGTTTGAAAATTTTTACCTAGGATCGTTTCATTCATATGCTATTCACTATTTGCACATCCAAAATCTATGTCCAGGACAAAGGACATGTATGGGATTGCCTATATGCCTTTCTGTGAGTCCTACTATGAGAACAGTGAATGTGGAAATAGCCTTTGCATTTCTGTGGGGCTTAATATGTGAATGATGTGATATAATTGTGAAATTTGGATGCTAGTGATGCTATAGTGAAAATTTAATTTAGACTGTATTGTTGAAACTTTGGATATTACGTAGTTAATACATGGATTCGATGTCTGCAGCTTGGTTCTGTAAAGGTCCGTAGGGGAAAGAAGAATCTTATGTTGGCTGGCTGGGGAGACAATTATTTGGTTTCAGAGGATTGTCTTAACTCGTCTTATGTATCCAGTAATTACGAATCTTACAGTGACCGTACGAAAGAAAATCTGGTACTTTGCCTTTGCAGTTTAAGCTTTTGTTTCTCTTATTCACCTAGTTGTCCTGAATCCAAATAACATGCGAGTGCTGTGCAGAAAAGGTTAAATGAGGATATTATTGACTACGAGCTTCTTGAAGAGTTGATATGCCACATTGATGGCACTTATGAGGAAGGAGCCATTCTAGTATTTTTGCCTGTAAGCTGATACTGAGATCTTTCGTGTTTACTTGAGAATCAATCATCTTGTCTGTCGCTTCGGCTTGACATTTATTTGTTAATAACAGGGAAAGCCAGAAATTGACATGTTACTCAATAGGTTAGCTGGTTCGCATCGTTTTCGTGGACCTTCTGCAGATTGGCTTCTTCCTCTACATTCTTCTAATGCGCCTACTGAGCAGAAAAAGGTGTTTTTGCGCCCCCCTCAAGGCATACGGAAGGTAATTTCGTGTGACATCTATATAATCTGTTACTTTTCTGCGAATCTGTGTTAGCAGTCACTTTTACTTCGTTTGTTCCACATGAGCCAATTTAATGGCTTCATCTTTAGCGCCTTGCTTTTGCATTTTGCCTACTGGACAACAATCTAAAGTTAATAAGGCCTATAGGATTATCGTGTTATAAGACTTGCTATCTCGTCTCGTGCAACTGCTTTGTTTCCTTAGTTATCCAATACTAAATGAATTGAAGTGATCTGCACAATAACTGACATCACTTGTGGCTAAAAGTAAATGTGTTCCATGCATAACTTTTTTCCTTACCACCTTCAGATTGACAAAAAGTTTTCATTTTCATTACATGTATTTTGGTCTTCTGGAGAGTTTCTTTTGCTTTTAATATGGATTTGTTCGTAAAATTTTATAAAATGATTTACAGAGAGCAGTTCAATTCATTTATGACTTGATGAGAGGAACATTCACAGAACTTGAGAAGATATACTTGAAAGAATTTCATGAGTTGTCTTCTACTAAATAAGCTGATAATACTAGCCGGTTGAAAATATAATTTTTATTGTAAAGAGTGCTGAAATCCCTTTTTGTGAAAGATCTTTTCCATAAATTATACTGACCCCTGCAAAGCCGATCTGATTCATCCTTTGCATTGTTTTTTTTGTGTTCAGGTTATTATAGCTACAAATATTGGAGAGACCGGTATCACAATTGAAGATGTGGTTTATGTGATTGACAGTGGCAAACACAAGGAAAATCGCTATAATCCAGAGAAGGTATTCCAAATGCTACTGAATCAATTAACATTTTCCTTGTAAGATGATGCTTGTACTAATATCAAATGTTATTATGTTCGTTTCCTTTTTAAGTTAAGTACTTTGGCAAAGTATCATTTCTAGAAACCTAATCTGCAAACTAACAACTTTAAAAAAAAGAAAGAAATATATTTCAGGGAACTAACACTTTCTATGGGAAAAATACCGATTAACTCTTAATATCAATTTGTGTATACTAAGTTCTTGATAAATATAGGTTTACTTATATGCGTCCACAGATATAAAGATAAGACTGTCATGTAGAGTAAAAAGTGTTACTGTTCGAATTGAACTTGAAAGTGCTAACAAAAAGAATTTATTTTTTCCCCTTGAAAAAATCTATTTTTTCCCCTTGAAGCTGAATAACTTTTTCTGAAAATGAATTGACTATTGTGCACAGTTTTTAGTAATAGTTACAAATTCCCCTTCCTAGCGAAACTGTTTTATAAGATTAATATGTATCTCTAAATTACTTGGATAAATAGACGCTATTGATGACATATTGTTGCCTCATGATTATTGTTGTTTTTTGTTTCTGAGATGTCATCTTTTGGTGTTCAATTATTTTATCATCACAGAAATTGTCAAGCATGGTGGAAGATTGGATATCTAAAGCAAATGCAAGACAAAGAACGGGAAGAGCTGGACGTGTCAAGCCTGGACTTTGCTTTTCATTGTACACACGCCATAGGTTCGAGAAGCTCATGCGTCCCTATCAGGTGTCTTTCTTTTAGACGCTCCTTCCCTGGTTTCTCGATCACTTGATTTTTACCCATAAACTCACCGGTTCCATCTTGATGGCTAGGTTCCTGAAATGCTGCGGGTGCCTTTAGTAGGGTTGTGTTTACAAATCAAAATGCTTGGCTTGGGTCACATTAAGCCTTTTCTGTCCAAGGCAAGTGACACCAACTTTCAGTGCCAAAAGAACTACATTATCATTCGTCTTACTCTTTTTTCACTTACTCTCTTTAGGCTTTGGAACCTCCGACTCAAGGTGCTATGAACTCTGCAATATCATTGTTGCACAAGGTACCATGTACTTGTATTGGAAAGTAGTCTTTATTTTGTAAGAATTATTAGTTACTGATACATTCAAAAGTTATGACGCCTTTCACTGGGACATATTGCTGAAGCGTTGCTGTTGTCCTGCAGTGTAGCTAATCAATCTCCTTTCCTTTGTACCCTTGAAGTAGTCATTTAGATTGTTACGCTTAAAACTCTCCCTACTCTATGTTTTCTCAACCACCGATTTTAGTATCAATTCGGTAATAAACGTTTTGTGTATACCTTTCACAGTCTGCTGTGCTGAGCCTTCTTTTATGAACTCTGTCTTCTAATCTTCTTTAGGTTGGTGCTGTTGAAGGGGATGAAGAGTTGACGCCACTTGGGTATCATTTAGCAAAACTTCCTGTTGATGTGTTGATTGGAAAGGTTTGGTTCAGTAACATAATTGCTGCAAAAGAGGGCCTCGCTCACTGCCTCTCAATTATTTGTTTTATTCCTCTCCTTACAGCGTCTAGCCTCATATATTCCCTAAACGTTTTAAAACTTGCAGATGCTGTTATATGGTGGCATATTTGGTTGCTTATCACCTATTCTTTCTGTTGCTGCTTTCTTGAGCGAAAAATCACCATTTATATTTCCCAAAGATGAGGTATCTCTTTTACTTTCTTGGAACTTGGCTGATTTGCGCAGGGAGTTTTCTTAACTGACTATGTTTGCTCTTATTTTCGTAGAAGCAAAATGTCGATCGCATGAAACTTGCTCTTTTGTCTGATAAGCTGGAGACATCGAGTAATCTAAACAACAATGACAGACAATCTGATCACCTCCTTATGATGGTTGCATACGAAAAATGGGTGAAGATACTGCATGAGGTATGTGATAAAATGGTATCTTAAGCTGCCGCTTACTGTCCAAAGTTCGTTATATATACATGGATGTTTTGTCTACTTGGCTGTCCATTCTTAGAGAAGCTAATTCCATTGCTATATTAAGGTGGGCTAATAGGGATATTTGAAATTATGTTTCCATGTTCGAGTAAATTTGTTTTACAGAATCAGTATCTGAGTCATTATCGATCGGTACATCTTGACTACTTCCATCTGTGGTAGATATTTGAATATCTATGGATATCCATTTAAAGCTAAAAAACGATCCAAAGAGAATTAGATCTTAATAGCTTTAATTGTGTATTACTTTATGTCACAGCCAAATAGTAGTTTTAAGAACACAAAATTTCTACATCCTGGTTTTGGAAAATGTTCATAAATTAGGGAAGAAAGAATCATAACTAAGACAATACATGCATTGAGTAACTAAACGAAGTTTTGGAGAGAGATGTATGTTGTTTCAGCTAATTCGTTAGAGATATATGATTAGGGTTTTGGGCTAATATTCCATCTGTTATAATACACTAATTCATTGGAAACTGACGTGCTTTATGTGTTTGTGATGTCTTCAGCAAGGAATTCATGCTGCAGAGAGGTTCTGTGATTCAAAATTTTTGAGCAGCTCAGTGATGCGGATGATAAGGTATATTGTACTTTGAAGCTATAACTTGTCTACAAAGATTTCCAAATAGAAAAAATGGAAAATGAAACTATTTTGTTTCGGTTTCTAGTCCGGTAACTTAAATATACGTCTTAGCTGAACTTTTTCTTATTTGTGCTGGCTTTGAAACTCCTTCTAGAATGAAAAAAAATGGTTAACACCATTCCTGTCTTCATCCTTCAAGTCTTATTTGTTGCTTTTTTCACAAATATCAGAGACCTGAGAATACAGTTTGGCACTTTACTTGCTGAAATCGGGCTCATCAATCTTCCTGAAAGTAAAACAGGCGAGGTAACATGTTTTACAACATCTGAACTATCGATCGCATACACTTAAAAGCAAAGATGTGTCTGATCTTACATGGAAGACGCACCAAAACATTGTCATGATTATTCTCAAGTTTTTGATACAACACCATCAAGTTCCATCATGTTAATAAGATTGGGCAGAAAGAAAACCCATGCTTGTCTAATGAAATCTGATCAGGAATTTATTTTCTTTTCTTATCAGTGTGCGAGAAGAAGGAAAGAGAATCTTGATGTTTGGTTTTCTGACAAAACTCAACCTTTCAATATGTATTCACAAGAACCTGAAGTTATTAAGGTAAAGTACTTCTCTTTGTTATTTTTGTTTCTAAGCATCTATGAATTTATTACTAGTTGCAATAGAGGTTTCAATGCCATTATCTAAAAAGCAAAATGGCAAAATAAAATGGTTTATGCAAGTAGATTGATGTAATGAGAGGTGATCAAATGTAAAATTTGTTTCCGCAATAGATGAAAATCCTTTCTCTTCAGCATGAGAATTTTTATGAACCCTGTATCTAATTTTTGTCATTTTTGTGGTGTGGATGTCAATTAATATTTGGTCAGTACCTGAGTTCAGTTTCCAATTTGTACAGGCTATATTATGCGCGGGACTATGTCCTAATATTGCAGAGGGATTGGTTAACCGTTCAACGAAGCCAGAGAAACAAACACAGCGTTATGCAGTGTGGCATGATGGCAGAAGGGAAGTCCATATCCATCAAACCTCTATAAACAAAAACTGCAAAGCGTTTCAATACCCCTTCCTTGTCTTCCTTGAGAAGGTAACTTTAGTCTTACTTTTAAGCATTTGCTTTTGCTTTTATCCCTCTAATTTACTTGCCTCAGAATTTTCAGATTTAGCTTCATATTGAGTAATGATGGTGACTGGTTATCATTCAATTTGATTGTAGGAATGCAGATTATGGTGTAAGTTTTTTAAAATATCTAGATCGCAGATAATATAATCGACTTTCTTGTTTCTTGTAGGTCGAATCAAAGAAAGTAGTATATCTGCGAGATACAACCATTGTTTCTCCTTTCTCTATTCTACTTTTTGGTGGCTCAGTCGATGTTCATCATCAGGTATACTGTTGGAATTTTCAATCTGCTGATTTCACTCTTCGATCAATGAATCGAAAACCAGGCATTGAGCTAAAAATATCTTAAGTCGTAATGTCCTATATCTACTTATACAGAGTTTTGATTAACATATCTTTAGAAAACGATTTGACGATTTCTGTTGCTCTCTACCTTTAAAACCCTTATCTTTGATTTCAGAGTGGATCAGTCACCATTGATGGGTGGTTGAAGCTAGCAGCACCAGCTCAAACCGCAGTTTTGTTCAAAGAGCTTCGGTTAACACTCCATTCCATTCTCAAAGATCTCATCCGAAAACCCGAGGTTACATGTTCATAACCTTCGTTTGATCCACTTGGTGAAGTAACTAGCTCATGTTCATGCCTAAACTCTCCTCTCTCTCTCGTTACGTTTGTTTTTGGTTATGCAGAAATCAGGTATAGTCCACAACGAAGTTGTCAAATCTATGGTTCATCTTCTTATAGAAGAAGGCAAACCGCAACGCTCATGAAACCAAAAACTGTTCCACGAAATGAAGATCGAATCAAAGGATTTTGTTGTAAATGATGTAAGTAGACACAATATCAGTACTAGTGCGACTTCCCTAGCTAAATAACTAGTTCAGATCCCTAGAAGCTCAACTATATACTAGGTTGTAAATTAAGTATGGTTTTTGGATTTTGTTGTTGTTTAATTAATTTCTAACGGTTGGACCAGAAAAAAAAATCATTTTTATCGACCAAATTTAATTTAATTTTGTTTTTTTTTTACCATTTGTTGATCATTAAAATTCAGGTTATAAAAGATTGTCCACTGAAATAAAAATTTAGTGGGTCACTTGGGCGTTTACTAGCCCATTACAAGCCCATTAGCTAAAACGACGACGTTACTAGTGAATTTGCAGACAACTCTTTTAACTCTTAAAAATCTCCGTCTCGCTCAATTAAGCGACGTTCGAAGAATTGTGAATCGTATAGTAAAGCGCGGTCTCGAGTCTAATAAGTTTGTTTGGTAAAATCTAGTTTCCCTCCAACTTTTTCATTCTAATTTTTGAATTTCCCTCACTATCTCGCTCTTCTCGTTGTTCTCACCGGAAGATTTTCGCTTCTGCTTCGCCTAGTTTGATTTAGGGTTTTCCTTTTCTTGTAGAGATTCCCTCTGCCTTCCCTCCTTTTATTTGCGGATCTAAGGTTGTTTGATTCGTTTTTGATATTTTAAATCGATTACATTTGGTGATTTTGAATAGCCAAGGTTGTGTGATTTTTCGTAATATACGATTTGGTGTTTGTTTGTTTGTCTGCAATTTGATTTCTTGATTGTATTTTCAGCTTCTTCTAATTTTGTTCATATGAAGTGATGGATTCTCTATTACTAGTTTTGTCTGTTCGAAATATTCTGTCATTTAACTCTTTGGTGTGTTTGGTTTCTTGGGTTTCCTTGTGATTTTGTTTCAGCTTTTAAGATTTTTTAGCCTTTTGGTATTTGCAGGAGCCTCTCTTAGCTGTTTGTGCGTAAAACGAATACGCATTGTTGATATCTTCAGTTTTTTGTGAGACTATGAAGCGTAAAAGAGGACATAAGAAAGGAAAGAAGTCTAAAAAGTCTAAAGCTGTTAGTGACCAAGGGAACTTGAACGAGTCAACCGAAAACGCGGAGAATCAACAAACCTCTGAGCAAAGTTCTGGAGCTCCTGCTGAGTGCGAGAACAGCGAACATGAATCTAAAATGGAGGTTGATGCACCTTATTCTACGGGGAGTGGCAATTCACCTATTGCTGCTAATTCACCTAATGCTAGTGTAGATCCTGTTGCATCAGACACGGCGGCCAAGTCAGTTGGGCGTGTTAAGGTTAAACTCAAGACCTCGAAAGCACCAGAACCCGATGTTTCATCGCGTACTGATACTGATAAGAGCAGTCCTCAAGCGGAGCCTGAGAAATCTGCTGTGGCTGTTGAGAAAAAAGAGGAACCGGTTCCTCGTTTGCCTGAGAGAAAACCAGTGTTTCTGAATGTTTACAGGAAAACTAAAGGTATAAAGATTAAGTCTTCGAAGGCGGTAGATGGATCTAGCTCAGTTACTGAGAAGAGTGCTGATGCTGTTGATGCTGTCAAGGCCCAGGATGCAAATGTAGTTCTAAAGGATACAAAAACGCCTAGTGAGGATTCTCAAGTCAAGAAGCTAGAACCAGAAAGTGCACCAATTTCTTCTCAGAACGAGCAGAAGAAGACTGATCAAGATTCACGATACAATAAGCAAGAACTGGAAGATTCTCTTACAGTATGCTCAGATTAATATCTACCTTGATTGTTTCTGATTTGAACTGTTCAACTTGAGTATCAAGCCTAATGCAGCTTCTGTGTCTTGGTGGCATATTGCTCTAGGTGATCAAGAAGATTATGAAGATGGATGCTGCTGATCCCTTTAATGTTCCAGTTAACCCGGAAGCTCTTGGAATTCCTGTAAGTGTGGATATTATCTTCATCTTCATCGATTAAATGCACCATTTTAGGAGGTGTTGTTAGTTGTTACATATTAACCTTGGCTTGTGAAAGCTCAACTATTCATCTATACACTTGTTATGTTTCGTCATATCTCCATTACATTCTTGTGTTGAACTTCCTAGGTGAATAGTTCCATATATTTTTGCGGCCTAAATATTTTCTTGCGAATAGACGAAAATCATTTTGATCTCAGTTGACAGGACTTAGAAATGCTCTAGTTCATGGACTAGTCCTATTGCGCGTGGGCTCATCTTTCTCTTTCAATATGTGAACAATGGAAGGATATTTTTTTTAAGTTTTGTGTAACTGGACCAGACCAGATTGGCTGAATTATCATACAAAGATTATTTTCTTTGTGCTGGATGGATAATTTTAGTTTTTGGTATTTGCAAAATTTTAATTCTCAGCTATTATGGATGTAAAATTTTCCCATCTCTTCTTTTGCTCTTTGCTTGTAAAGGCGTATCAGGATTGATGTCTGACATGTGTGACTGTTTCTGGTTATGTGATTAGGACTATTTCGATATCATCAAGACACCTATGGATTTTGGAACAATATGCAATAACTTTGAAAAAGGCAACGTGTATATGAATTCTGAGGATGTTTACAAGGATGTCCAGTACATTTGGAATAACTGTTCCAACTACAATAAGAAAGGTGATTATATAGTGGACCTGATGAAGCGAGTGAAGAAAAATTTCATGAAGTACTGGACTGCAGCAGGGTTGTATACTGAGCAATCAGCAGGTATTACTAACATTTATCTTCCCCAGCTTTTGGCTCTTGTGCTGAAGCATTGTTAAATTGGTAGCCATAGATAGTTACATTTTTGGTTCCGCTTAGGCATATATAGTTGTGAGCATATTCTGAAGCTTCTGTTTCTGAATCACGACATGCTTCTGACAAGGATCATTGCTGATTCTAGCTAATGAAATGTCATTGTTGAAATGCATTTTGTAATAAAAGTGTAAGAAAACTAGTTTTGTTTAAAAATCATTTGTCTGATATATCCATCCAGAGCTATTAGACATGAGTTACCGCCTTACGTCTAGTTTGCATTGTTTGTAACTCTCTTACGAATGTCCTGATTAAAAGATGATAAACCTATATGTAGGAAGTGCATGTGGCACTTAAAAAAACAAGGGTCCATGTGAATTAAAATTATCAAGAGAAATGTCAATATGTGGAAAGTGTTGACAATGCACTACTTGCATTGTATCTATTAGCTATGAATGTTGGCCTGAGTAATTGTGCTAACGATTTAGCTTATTTGGTCTCTTCGGTTATCAGCTGAGAATGCTCAACTAGCGGATGGTGGGAAGGCATCCACCAAAGGCAGTCAATCAAAGCAAAAGAGCCATAAACGCCATGGGTATGTCATTTACACTTTCTTCCTCTATGATATGTAGGGCCTCATATTCAAATGTGTCCTTGTGTTCAATGTTATCCTTAGTTTGGTTCCAACGTGTCAGATATCTTCTAGGTTATAGTCAGCTTAACCATAGCCAATCTTAGCCAACGTTGTAGCTGAATTTGGTTTTCTCTTTGCCAAATTTTATTCTGTAGCTCTGTTCATACATCTTGCATTTCTTTTTTTAATGGTAGTTACTACGGAGCTTGTGCCCTTTCCTATACCCTCGAAAACTGGGACTGGGATCAGTTTTCATTTTATAGTCATCATTTTCGTTTTGCAGAAGGCACCACAAGAGTGATTGCATGTGTGCGATATGTATTTTGAAGCGACGTAAAAGAGAACGTCAACGAGGTTCTCAAGGACATTCTGGAGCACAAGAGGTTAGTAATGTGTTTTGTTTACATGGCGTACACGTGCATCCTCGGTTTGCAAGTGTATATGCAAAGAGAACCCACACAGACACAAGCTAGGTTTTGGCTTCAGTTGGCTGCAATGTAAAGCGAGTCGATAAACTTTGTAATAAGTATTGATCTTACTATCTTTCTTTCTTGAAGGAATCTTCACCTGTGGGAAGTCCGTCTGTGGATAACTCATCGATAAACATGGGTGAGGAGCAGGACATGGATGTTGATGTTGACAACAAAACTGGACAAGGAAAATCAGAAATCGTGGAACTAGATAGTCCGGTGGCAAAAAGACAAAGAGTTAGTGAAAATAAACAAGTGGTGGAGGAAGAAGAAGAAGAAGAAGAAGAAGAAGAAGGTAAAGAGGAAGAGGAAAACCTTGAGGTGGAGAGTGAAAACAAAACCGAAGCTAATGTAGAGGACAAGACTCAATCCATTGATAGATCAATAGAAGAGACTGGCGATGAGCCTGTGACTAGTGCTGCAGAGAACTTGGTTGTTTTACCTTCTGTTGAAGATCCAAAATCGACTCAGAATGAAGAGGAAGAGAAGGAAAAACGACTCCGAGAGCAGAAGGTATTTTTTCGAGCTTTATGATGTTTTGATTAAGCAATAAGCAACATTTGAGATTGATTGTCGTCTTATTTCATTAATTGCAGGAACTGCAGGAGCTGGAGCGTAAAGAATGGAGAGCAAAGATGCATGAGAAGTTCCAAGTCAGAAACCCGCAGCTTCTAAGCCTCTGCGAGACTATCTTCCCTAACAGCAACAACCACAATTCTGTCTGGAACGGACCTCACTCGCTGTTTAAACCTAGAGGAGGTTCAAATCGTAGTAGCTCACTACACAAAGCAGTTGAGGCATTGATGAAGTAGTAAGGATTCAAAAATGTGACATAAGTATTTAGCTACCATTCTTCTCTTTGCCTGTTTAGACATGTTGGATACATTCAACATCAATCACTATGGATTAAGAATAAATATTTAAAAACTTACAAAAATACTAACAAGTCTTTATCAAAAAAAAAAAAAAAAATACTAATAAGTTTGAGATTCTCTCTATTACGAGGACACATCTCTGGGTACAAATAGCCCGGGACTTTCCTGGGTCAGACCATGTCATAACTCAAACACTTTGCTCGTGACAGCTTGATTTTTTTGGTCATCTATGAAATTGTATTAATTTATGTCTAAAAACCTCATGTACAAAATGGCCCAATGACCCTAAACCAAAATTACAAAGACAAGAGGCTCTTGCAACACCCACAATCTGCAACACCAAGGCAGAGATCACACAAAAAGCAGCCTAAACAGTGGCTTAAACACTAAACAGAGGCCAATCTACTCTCAAAGACAAAATGGTTTCGTAACCAAGATGGGGGACCAGAAGCCACATAGGACCGGTGCCTCAATTGGGAGATAACACTTTTAGCAATGAGAGATACACCTCTATTGGTTTGGGAGTTTTCTAGATCAAACCTCCAGCCTTCAAAAAATTGTAACCTGTGCAGCATCTCAGAAGCTTCATATTTAAAGGACGGCCAAGCTATAGGTCGCACTACTGCACCAAATAGGTGATAAAACTCGAACCCAAACACCACGAAAGGAAACTTGTGACTTAACATAGCCTCCATCGCCCAAAGTACACCTGTTAATTCAGCCTCTCTCTTGTCCTTTAAATCCGAAAAGGCTCTTCTGCTATGAAGGGTAACACAACCTTTTTCATCTTTGAGTACCCAACCTGCGCCACAATTCTTTGATACTTCACTCCACGAGACTGCCACATTGCATTTTAACCATGGTGGAGGTGGCACTTTCCAATTTCTTTTTTTTTTTTCTGTAGTTTTTCTCCCTCTTGAGAGAATCTGAGGATCCACCCGAATCTCTTGAGCTTTAAACCAGTTTTCCACTTCCTCTCTGATTTTTCTAACTGAATCCATCGGGTTGAAAGTCCTCCCTTCGAATAAAAAGGAATTCATATTCTTCCATAAATACCAAAGAGACCAAGGGAAACTCCTTCTGTTTTCTTCCACCAACAAGTCATTTGATTTGGAAGAGAGTAGAAAAAATAGATTATGAAAGAGAGAAGATTCGCTAAAACCACCTAAAGTTAAGGGGAAGTTCAAAAGAGCCCAAATTTGTCTTGCAATATCACAAGAGAAAAGGACGTGGTTGATAGATTCACCTTCATTACCACATGCTTGACATCTTGAATCGACTTTAATGCCCCTTTTTGAGACCAAATCTGCAACCGGCAACGCATTGCTTAGCGCTCTCCACAAAAAGGATCTAATCTTCATCGGTGTTTTGAGCTCCCAAACCATCTCTTTCAAGACGTTTATAGAAGGCTGCTTCTCTGCTTCTAAAATCAAATCTTCTTTGTTAACGCGGTTTATGAACCAATCACCGTATCGGACCGAGTACTCACCACTCCTGTTATGTACCCAACACCAGTAGTCTTCTTGATTCACCACCGATTTTAAGGATAGAATCCTCTGTTTATCGTCAGGGAAGAACAGCTCTTCAAGCCTCTGTACATTCCACCCTCTGTTGACCGAGTCTATTAGTTCACAGTCCTTGAGATTTAGATTGATGAATGTGTTTTTGATCAAAGACCTTCTCATTGGCTCATCAGGAACCCATGGATCCAGCCACACATTTGTGGAAACACCATTACCGATTGATTTTCTCAAGCCTTGAATCAACAACTCCCTTCCAAAAATGATACTCCTCCAAGCATACGATGGCCTTTTTCCGAGTTCAGCTTCCAAAAGTTTTTGATTATCGTGATACCTGCTTTTGAAAATCTTGGAGAATAAACATTGAGGTTGATGTAAAAGCCTCCAGACTTGTTTTGCCAATAAAGCTTGGTTAAAATCTTGAATATCTCTAAACCCGAGTCCTCCTTGTTTTTTTGGAGAGATACATCTTTTCCCAACTCACCCAATGAATTTTCCTTTGGTGATCTAACGAATTCCACCAAAAATCAGCCATAGCGCTTGTCAACTTGTCACATGAGGCTTTTGTAAGTCTGAAGCACGACATCGCATAAACAGGAAGAGAAAGTGCCACTGCCTTCAAAAGAAATTCTTTGCCTCCTAATGACAAAGTCCTCGCGAACCACCCTGTGAGCCTGGTTTTCAATCTCTCATGAATACAGGCAAAGACCTCCGTTTTCGAACCTGAGAAAACTTCAGGAAGTCCTAAATAAATCCCACTTCCACCTTCATTCTCGATACCTGATACTTCCTTCAGCTTGATTTTGACCTCCTCAGATAAATTAGCACCAAAAGTGATAGCAGATTTCAAACGGTTCACAGATTGTCCTAAAGCTTCTTCATAGCTCTTGAGGATTTGGTTCAGAACCTCACATTGGTGCTCCTTAGCTTGACAGACGAAAAGATTATCGTCTGCAAAAAGAAAGTGGTGAATCATTGGACTTGAGGGAGAGAAATTTATTCCTTGAAGACTTCCATTCTTCTCAGCCTTGTTCAATAGGTGAGATAAACCTTCAGTGCAAAGGACGAACAAAAAAGGAGACAAAGGATCTCCTTGTCTAATCCCTCTTCCCGGCTTGATCAAACCAAATGGTTGATTGTTTATCAGAACCGAGAAAGTTAATGAAGAAACACAAAACATTACCCATTGGATCCACTTAGGGTGAAATCCGAGAGCCTTCAGCAAAGAATTGAGGTAGCTCCATTCGACCCGGTTATAGGCTTTAGACATATCTGATTTGATGGCCATGAATTCCTTGGACAAGGTGGGGTGAGTACGTAAACCATGGATGATTTCATGAGCAACCAGAACATTATCAGAGATAAGTATTTCTTCAACAAAGGCTGATTGATTAGGTGAAACCAGATCAGCTAAACAAAATCTTGTAGAGAACCGAACATAAGCTAATTGGTCTTAAATCTGACATGGTTTTGGGAATTGGAATCTTTGGTAACAGACAGAGATAAGTAAAGTTCCACTCCCCTGGGAACGAACTAGTCCTGAAAAAATCCTGCACTTCAGTAGTCACTTGGTTCCCAATTATCGCCCAATATTTCTGGAAGATCAACCCCGATACCTCAACAATCAGAGCTCTATTCATAGCATCAAATACTCTTGGTTGGAAACCTTCAAAAAAGGACTCAGAGACGGACGATGAGGAGGACGAAAAGAGATTTTGAAAATATGCTTCAGCAATTGAACCCTTTGACGCTTATGAGTATGGAACTGCCTCCATCTGAATCGATCTTTCACCGTCACTTTTCGTCACACGTTTCTCTTAAACGCGAGAAAACGAGATGTAAAATCGCTTAAATATGCCGCCAAATGAACAAAATCATATTTTCAATGCCTAACTACCCATTAAAATAGTTGCAATTACATTTGGTGAGGTTGATTCAAGTTTTTACAAATTTTGAAAAAATCCAAAAATTTTGATGGAAAGGGATCCATCACACATTTTGGCNGGGATCCATCACACATTTTGGCGTCTTTTGACAGATTGACATGTGTTCAGTGAATCCGTCATATGTTTTGAACCGTGATTCGAAAAGGGACAAAACCACCGCCAAAAGAAAGCTGACTCAATTTCCTGTCCAGACTATGAAATCAACTTTTTGGAACTATACTTAAGGCCTCCATCTGAATCGATCTTTCAGCGTC
>OVAY01002220.1:0-19882 GCA_900406395.1 Kernera saxatilis | reverse complement strand
CCTTTTCCTATCAAGATTTAACTTATTCTTCAAGTCTTGGAATTTCCAACAGATTGTATCTATTGGAGATAACTTGGGAAGCAAGATGCAGACCAAATACTTTGGACTATGAAAACCCATCTATGAAGTGAAGCCCGTAAACCCGTGAAGCCTAAATGGAAAGACTTAAAGAGCAAGACGTAGATCTCAATATTATTAGCATATTTCCTTATGTGTTTAGGAAAGTTTACATTATATGGTTTTAGCATTATGTTAATGTTGCTACGATATATATGTATATTGTATTCTCATATTCAACACAACTCAATAATATTCATATTCTATTATATTTGACAGTATCTCCCCTCCTACTAATACAGATTTCGAGATAAATAAAGATATATAGATACATGGCGCAAAATTCCCTAGATTCAATTCATGGAACACATATTGAAGGCCATCGCAATATATCAAAATTCAAAAGTCAATGGTTATGGAGAAACTCTGACTTCGGCGGCTTCGTTGACTTATTAACATCGATAGTAGTAGCTCCCCACTAGTTCCAAATAAACAAAGACTTAGATCGAAACAGCCTGTAACTCTCTGGTCTTATATATTGTATACTGATAATTGTCATTTCACTAATTAAACTGTTGTTAATTGCTGTCATTTTAAGTGATCACACTATTATTTCATATACGGACAATCCGGAGACATGTTAATTTTGGGTCATTCTATATAATGTAAACGATATCGTGGGCTATTGTTTATATGAAAATATGGCACTAGTTAAATGTACGTGTGTTCGCGTGTACAAACGCACACATATATATACACACACATATTTGATCATAACAATCAAAAAAAAAAAAAATGCCTTATGAGGAACAAGAAGCAGAGAGGGTATGCCGTCTGTCTCATCCAGCTCATCCTCACACCCTCTCCCATCGAGCCGGCGAAGACTCTCCATCTGGTTCTGGTTGCTTTGCTTGCGGCAAAGAAAATGCGATTGACGATGGGTCCTATTGTACCACATGTGATGTAGAGTTCCATGATCATTGTCACAGGTGGCCGAGGAAGATGACACATCCTTTTCACCCACAACATCCTCTCGTTTTCAGTGTTTTCAACCCTAAAGCCAGGATCATATATGACTGCAACATACATTCACCCCGGAATTCATCATACCTTATCATGGTAACATTTTCGATAACTGCACTTGGTGTGGAGTAAACTTGAACAAATATGTTTTTTTCTATCGTTGTTCTATTTGTAACTTTTGCTTGGATCCCTCTTGTATTAAAAACTTCCCACTTCCTACTATCCCAAATCCAAAAAGCCATCACCATCCACTCGTTTTCCTTCCTCGACCACTTCTCCTTCCATGTGATGCTTGTGGGTTGGTAGAAAGATCGGATCCAAGTTATGCTTGTTTTCAATGTAATTACATGCTTGTTAGAAGAATTTGTTGATAGTACTGAAGATATCGCGCCATTCAAGAAAGTAGGTGATGATATGATAAAGTACTTTTTTCATGAACATCATCTAAAGCTCGAGAAGTATGATAGTGTTCGAGACGCAGAGAAGCAATGTCAAGCTTGCATCCTTCATATCGACTCTCGAGATTTTTACAACTGCGTGCAATGTGATTTCTTTCTCCACGAGGTATGTGCCAATCTTCCTCGAAAACTGGATCATGCATTGCATCATCACCCTCTTGTCCTAGACCCTTCTCCTCCAACGGAATTCGACTTTGACTACTCCATGAGATGTTTCGCTTGTTGTCGAGCGTTCACGGGTTTTAAGTACAAGTGCTCCGAAGATTGTGGTAATGGGTATCAGGTAGATGTTGGATGCATCTTAGTTCCTGATTACTTCACTCACAAAAGTCATCAACATCCCTTATTCATCCCCATCTCTACTGGCGAAGAAAGGATTTTATGTGAGGGTTGCAAGGGCTGGTGTCTTAGTTGCTATCTACAGTGTAGTCTATGCGAATTTGCTATATGTTATGAATGTGGTACCATGCCAGATAAGCTACACAACAGATATGAAGCACATCATCCTCTCTCCCTTTGCTATGGAGAAGTCTCGGATGAAACATACTGGTGCGAAGTATGTGAGCAACAACTAGATCCAAGAGAATGGTTCTATGTATGCAACAAACCTTACATCACTATCCACCATAGTTGCGTATTTGGGCCCTCCGCTTATATGAAACCAGGCTACACGTTCCATTGGAGATCTACAATTTTGAAAGTTGTTTCCAACACTAGTAACACTCGACCAATTTGCTGTATATGTGATAGCCGCTGCTCGAGCTCTGTATACTTCGAGAATTCTGATGAGAAGGTTGTTTGTTTGAATTGTTTCTATACATTATGGCGAGGAAGTTAGGTTGTCGGAAATGTTATGCAGTATTGTGTGTTTGTATTTTCTGTTAGACTTGTATTCACGCCACTTCTAAAGAATAAAACATCCTTTTGAATTCGATAATTATCAACATCTCTTCTTTTATATTATTATTACCATATGATTCAATCCTTACAATTATGCAATATCATCACAACTCACAAGATCTTGTGTTAATTAACAAACATTCGCAGTGTTTCGAATCAGTTCATACAATGATTGTTTGTATCGAGGACTAAAGAAACTAATACTGTGATCCCTGTTCTAATTGTTACAGAATAAGGAAAATATATATGGCTTCGCTTAGAGGTTTTTGCTTTGCATCATCTACCAAATATGTATATTGTATAGAAATGGAGAAAATTATTTGACCCTAAATTAAACATATACAAAAAGTATCTAATTTGCATATATCATATTACTTTAGGACAAAAATTTCTCTCTACTAGTGACCAGATCAAAACAAGCTGAAACAAAATGGTTCAAGTTACTACATGGTACCGTACATGTAAAATTTGTGGAGTAAGACTGCGACTTAATTAGACCTTCGAACTGGTCGAGAAGGTCTTCCTCTTGGCTTTAAGCCCCCCAGAATTCATAGGGGAACCGCTTCACCTGAACAAACTTGAGAGTTTTCTTGGTCTCTTTGTCTTCTCTGATGATAGCGAGTCGCTATCCTCTTTGCTAGACGCTTGCTGACTTGGTTTCACAAGAACTTTTAGAAGATCGCTCATAGATTTGTCAGAGACGAAGCTATGTTTTCCTTCTTGAATCTCCTTTACAGGGATGTCGTTGCATTTCACTTTCGGAGTCTCTTTTGAACGGTTTTTTGAAGTCTTTGGTTTAGGCGGCTCAGAGACTGGATTTAGTATTGTACTAGCATTATTCTCATGATCTCGTTAGGAATGTCTAATCAAGATAAACCAAACCAACAGATCAGAATTGTTATATCCGATCCAAGCTTCTTAGAGTTCATAATGATCGGAGGTTAATTTTTTATATATCGGATATTACCAATCTGTCCCCAAATCAGCACGATAAAACGAACATGATTTCACCACTATATATACGATAAAACGAACATGATTTCACCACTATATATTATCATCGTTGAATCAAAGAAAACAAAACAAACATAATTTTATAGACAACAAACCAAACATACATGATAACTACCCAAGCGATTTGGTAAGTCGGATACATAACCGTTCGGTTTGTAGACTGGTTTTTTTTACTATGTTCAAAAATTTCTCACACTCAACCGGAATTGGACAAAACCGAAATTATGATGGGCCTACAATTTTTTTTTTTTTTTGGGTCAAAAGGCCTACAGTTCTTTTAAGATTCATTTCTTGTGGGGTGAGGCTAATTTTTATGCAAATAATTAATTTATGTCACAATTACATCTATACAAACATAGGCTTAATTAGTGGAACCATATTGGGATTACACACACACACAAAAAAAAAATAGTTGAACCATCTTAAGATTTAAAGCCCAGCCCACTCTATTAAAAGTCAATGGTCGCGAGGTGACTAGTTTAATGTCGTCGATTGCTCGCTTTCTACGTCTCTACTAATCAATCCATGTTTCCAAATAAACAAAGACTTTTCGTTTTCTTTCTATAGTATTCTTCTTATAATTAACTAGGTCTTAATATGTAATTGATTGGCCAACAAATTTATCTGTTAGTTGTTGTCACATATGTTTAATTACCACACTATTATTTGAGATAAACAGACAGTCTGAAAAACAGTCTGAAGACAGATCTTTGAAAAAAAAAAAAAATTATAAGTTGCATATAAATTTTAATCTTGTGTCATTCTTAACAATATAATATGTCTTTGAGACAAAAAAAAATAGTATTATAAAATTTGTATACTGGGTCTTTGTTTAGTCGCTAATTGATTAAATTGTGTTCACACTTAGTCAAGTCTTCTCCATATGATGGTTGAAGTTGAACCATATATGTATCAGGCGAATATAATTAACTCGTAACTCGTACATAATTCTTTATAGTGGTTGAAGTTGATCCATAAACCAAAACTGTAAAGAAAAAAAAGATTGATTTTTTGTTTTTGTTCGAATTTATTTATTTATTTATTTAGTCATACTTAAATAAGCAAGTAACTCGTACATAATTCTTTATAGTCATGTTGTATCCTCTCTTAGTGATTAAACTCTTATCTGTTTAAATGATATGCTAAGTTTGACCACACAAAAAAAAAAGCAAGTAACTCGTAAGTCGTAAGTAACTCTAGACTATAAAGACACCTCCTCCAACCAAACATTTATAAATTAAAACTTCATCGTTAAAAATACTGCAAAACAAACCCTATAGAGGAGAAAATCCTGTTTGTAAATGACTTACAAGTAAACTCGTACATAACTCTCAAATATCCATATTATTATTAACAAACCCTAAATAATAGTTTGTAAACCCTTAATAAGGTTTTCTCAATCAGATCCCAACTGTTACATAGGCTCAATTCATGGGACCATGTTGTAGCCCAGCTCATTATACCAAAAGTCAATGGCCGTGAGATGGAGAAACTCTGGCTTAGTAATGTCGATTGTATCTCCCCTCCTACTAACGCAGATTTCGAGATAAATAAAGATTATTCTTTTTTGTTTTTGTTTTCTATCCATTTTGTAGGTCCTAATAATATTTCAATAAATTTATTTTATTTGCAAATGGTGCATTTTTCTGAAACCAGCAGAGTTAGTGATTATGTTATACTAATTTATTTTTTTACAAGGTCAACATTTTCACACAAAATACATAGATTAAAGAAAATTTGGTAGATTTTTTTTACAAGTTATGAAGCTATTGTTTCCTTTGAATTATTGGGTTGGCTTTGGCCTTTTTTGTAATAGCGGATAAACCGCAAAACTTTATTTCCGATTAATAAATTTCACCTCAGGTGTATATATATCAAATGAACAAACGTAGATACATGGCGCAAAATTCCCTAGATTCAATTCATGGAACACATATTGAAGGCCATCGCAATATAACAAAAAATTCAAAAGTCAATGGTTACTTAGGGAGAAACTCTGACTTCGACGGCTTCGTTGACTTATTAACATCGGTAGTAGATCCCCACTAGTTCCAAATAAACAAAGACTTAGATCGAAACAGCCTGTAACTCTTTGGTCTTACTATTGTATACTAATAATTGCCATTTCACTAATTAAACTGTTGTTAATTGCTGTCATTTTAAGTGATCACTATTAAAAATAATATAAACGGTATGGTGGGTTATTGTTTATATGAAAATATGGCACTAGTTAATTTACGTGTGTTCGCGTGTACAAACACACACCTATATACACACATATTTGATCATAACAATCAAAAAGATTTTGACCCAAAAAAAAACCCAAAAAGAAATGCTTTCCGGTAAACAAGAAGAAGAAGAGCCGATATGCCGTCTGTCTCATCCAGCTCATCCTCACACCCTCTCCCGTCGAGCCAGAAATTACCCTCCATCTGGTTGCTTTGCAGGCGGCAAAGAATTTCAGGATTTCCATTACTCATATAGCCATTATTCATGTACCACATGTGATATAGAGTTCCATTATAATTGTCGCGAGTGGCCGAGGAAGATGACACACCCTTTTCACCCACAACATCCTCTCATTTTGAGTGTTTTTAACAGTGAAGACGGGGTCGAATATGACTCCAACATACACGACTACGGTGACGAGGTATTCAACATACACGACTACGATGATGGTACCATTTTCGATAACTGCACTTGGTGTGGAGAAAACTTGGAAAGCTACGCTTTTTTCTACCGTTGTTCTATTTGTAACTTTTGCTTTGGATATCCCATGTTCCGGAAAATTCCCACTTCCTACTATCCCAAATCCAAAAAGCCATCACCATCCACTCGTTTTCCTTCCTCGACCACTTCTCCTTCCATGTGATGCTTGTGGGTTGGTAGAAAGATCGGATCCATGTTATGCTTGTTTTCAATGTAATTACATGGTCCACGAGAGTTGTATAGCCTTGCCACGCGTCATAAAACTCACGCGTCACCCTCATCGTCTCTCTCATAAACCTTTTCTTTCACCCACAATCTCATCATGTCGGATTTGCTACAAGACGATCGATGTCAAGTATGGCCTATATTCTTGCGATCATGAGGATTGCTCTTATGCAGTTCATTCTAAATGTGCAACGCATAAGAAAGTTTGGGATGGGAGGGAACTCGAATGGGAGCCCGAAGAATTTGTTGATACTGAAAATATTGCACCATTCAAGAAAGTTACTAATGATTTGATCAAGTATTTTTGTCATGAACATCATCTAAGGCTCGAGAAGTACGATGCTGTTCGAGATGCAGAGAAGCAATGTCAAGCGTGCATCCTTCATATCGACGCTCGTGATTTTTACAACTGCGTGCAATGTGATTTCTTTCTCCACGAGGTATGTGCCAATCTTCCTCGAAAACTGGATCATGCATTGCATCATCACCCTCTTGTCCTAGACCCTTCTCCTCAAAAGAAATTCAACTTTGACTCTATAAGCTGTCGGGTTTGTTCTCGAGTGTTCACGGGTTTTAGGTACAAGTGCTACGAAGACGATTGTGTGGATGAGAGTCGCAGAAAGTTTCAGGTAGATGTTGGATGCATCTTAGTTCCTGATCATTTCACTCACAAAAGTCATCAACATCCCTTATTCATCCCCATCTCTACTACTGGCCACGCAAAGATATCTTGTGGTGGTTGCAAAACAAAGTATGGTAGTGTCTATCTACAGTGTAGTCTATGCGAATTCGTTTTATGTTACAAATGTGGTACCCTGCCAGATAAGCTACGCAACAGATATGAAGCACATCATCCTCTCTCCCTTTGCTATGGAGAAGTCTCGGATGAAACATACTGGTGCGAAGTATGTGAGAAAAAACTAGATCCAAGAGAATGGTTTTATACATGCAACAAACCTTACATCACTATCCACCCTAGTTGCGTATTTGGGCCCTCCGCTTATTTGAAACCAGGCAACACGTTCCTTCACGATTCTACAGTTGTGAAAGTTGTTTCCAACACTAGTAACACTCGACCGATTTGCAATGGATGTAGCCGCCGCTGCTCGAGCTCTGTATACTTCGAGTTTGCTGATGAGATAGTTTGTATTTCGTGTCTTGGTTTGTTTTTTGGGTTTTAAGCTGTAACTTGTGAGAAATGCTTTGCAGTATTATGTGTATTTGTTTTTTCTTTTTCTTTTTTTTTTCTGTTAGACTTGTATTCACACCACTTTCAAAGAATAAAACATCATTTCGGATTCGATAATTATCAACATCTCTTCTTTTATATTACCATATGACTTAGTTCCTCACAATTATGCAATATCATGTTACTCAGGACAAAAATTTATCTCTATTGGTGGCTTAAAGCAAAAACAAGATGAAACAAAATGGTTCAGGTTACTACATGGTACCGTACATGTAAAAATTGTGGAGTGAGACTGCGACTGAATTAGACCTTCTAACTGGTCCAGAAGGTCTTCCTCTTGGCTTTAGGCCCCCAGATGTTCATAGGGGAACCGCTTCACCTGAACAGACTTGAGAGTTTTCTTGGTCTCTTTGTCTTCTCTGATGATAGCGAGTCGCTCTCCTCTTTGCTAGAGGATTGCTGACTTGGTTTCACAAGAACTTTTAGAAGATCGCTCATAGATTTGTCAGAGACGAAGCTATCTTTTGCTTCTTGAATCTCCTTCACAGGGATGTCATTGAGTTTCGCTTTCTGTGTCTCCTTCAAACGGTTCTTTGAAATCTTTTGCTTAGGCGGATCAGAGACTGGTGGTTTAGTGCCACTCTTGTTATTCTTTTGGACTACAGTCTGATGCTGATTCTTTGCTGGACCAGAGAGACTTTCCACGGTCTCTTGCTCATCTGATTTTGAACTCTTTGAAGTCTTTTGCTTTGGCGCCTCTGGGACTAGTGCTTCTTTACGACGTCGCTTGGGTTTCTGGACTACAGACTGATCTTGATTCTTTGCTTGACCAGAGAAGGTTGAGTCTGGACACACCTCAGTCTCTTGGTCATCCTTGTGCTCACTGTCTTTTCTCATCCTCTTCAAAATCATTTGCTGAGCCTTATTAGAAACAGATGATGCCTTTGAGCCATGGGCTGGAGCTTGACCGTTGTTATCTTCCTTTGATGGCTTAGAAATTACCAACTCAGCCTTCTTCTCCACGCAAGCCGCTGGAACAATTTGATTTCTGGCGCTCTGTTTCTTCTCGACTGAGTTTAGCTGTTCGGTGAAGGTGTCCAAAATGATTTTGCCAAGAACAAATCCTACTTCGCATGGATTTCCCTTCGCAAGTGAGATATAGTCAATAGAGAATCCCTCTTTTTTGCTTTCATATGATTCCACATCACTCAATTTCGCAAACCAATCTGCTACATCTCTCCCCTTTTTCTTCGGTATAAACACCTGAGAAACCACGTAAATCAATTATAACATTCACTGTTCCATTAAGTAAAACTGAAGCAGAGAATTTGGTGACGTTGATAAAAGACATTAGCTAGGTTGCTTTGAGTATAAGAACAAAAAAAGATCAGTAACGTAAACTGAGTATATATGTCTTAACAGAATGAATCTTATCGCAGTAAAATGCACTTTGTACTTACCAGACCAGAGCATTTGAAATCTGGGTATAAGTATAGCGATTCGCGGAGAGCCTCCATGTCAGTCAGAACATATTGTGTATCTTTTATTATATGTGTGAATTCTGAAACTGCTTCTGCAAGATCTTCATCGGATATCTTTCCCGAAGATTTAGATACCTCAGGGGCGTATCCGGGTACTGGATTTTCATGTTCTCTAGCAAATTTGAGAGCTTTGCTCCAGTTCCTATGGTAGAGAAGGGAGGCGAACGCGCGTAGTACAATAGCCTCCTGAGGGTTACGCACTAGTGCAATGTGGAAAGCCAACACTGCAATCCTGTTCAAAAACAAATCAGGACATTCATCAGAGCTTATCAAAGAGACGATTCATATTCCTCTAGAAATAAAAAAAAAAACAACGCACCATAGTCTGGAGTCGGCAGGTTGATCGCAGGAAACCAATTTATCCATATTGGAGAATAACCTCTGAAACAACAATAAACCAGACTCAGAAAATGTCAAAAAGGGATCATTAGAAAAAGCTCCTCGCATGAAGAAATGACTTACCACTAGCATCAGGGAACTTGGTAGAGATGTTTTACTAGCTTGTTCCAGGTAAGCTGCCTGAAATCCAAATTCATCTCAGTTAAAAGTCAACAAAAAAAGAGTTAAAAAGAGATTGACGAATAAGCAAAGGGCATACCTGAAAGGGAAGCACAACGTGGAGTAGTTTGAACTTCATGAGAAGAAGGATGGAAGGCGCAGCAGCTCCATACGCAAGCATATAATTCATCTCCAAGATTAATCTAAACTGAACAAAGATAGAGCAGGATTGTAAAAGCTAAGACCACGAACCTATTATTCCAAGTATATCCAAATTCAAGCAGTCAAAATACCTGGCACAAATTTGCAACAGAAGATATAAATTCAGGTATTGCAGTCTCAATATCCTTTGAAAGCGATAGACCCAATCGTGCTGCAATTCTTAACCCCCTGAGAATTCTAGCTGTATTTGGAAAAAACCATGACATAATGGTTAGATACAAAACTAAACAAAGTAACTTGTCCAGATAGAAGAGAATAAATTTGGCATACCACAATCTTCCTTGAATGACAAATGTGCAGAGACAAGTGTACGTAGCTGCATTAGCATTAGTAAAACATGGTTAATACCATACACAAATAAATTCAAAAAGAGTAAGCAAAGTTAGTCACCTTCAGATCCTTCAAGTCTTCCATTCCATTGGTGTAGTCATAAACTTTAAGTTCAAAGGGATTATAGAACAAACTGCACGTAGATTCAATACCACAAGTAAGTTGGGTTTCGATGATGCAGCCAAACAAAAAACAGTTCACTTTGCTACGAAGGAATATGTTTCAGAAACTACACCTGTTAATTGTGAAATCCCGTTGCAAGCTATTCCTCCAGAGATTGCAGTCTTGTACATCCCAACCAGAATACATTTTGAAGAGGCTGCTATTCTTGTTTGCCTCAGTATTCTGTGGAACACCATCTTTCTCTTTGGACTTCCCCATATCATCTTCATGCTCACTATCACTTTGTGCCACGGTATCAAAACTGGACACCTATAAGAGGAGTGTCAAGGTATACACACACAAAAAAAATGCCAAAAGTATATGTAATGGCCAGGAAACTGACCTCAATTATTGAACCTCCCATCCACACATGACAAATAGGAAACCGTTTTCCAATAACCTGAGCACGATGAAACAGTCGCCGGATCTATACAAAAAAAGACGAAATGAGTGAAGTAATAAACAAAAACATAAGGAATGCATTAGTATAATCAGTAGAACAAGCAATTAAAACCTGCTTAAGATTAGCTGTAGTGATGACATCATAGTCTTTTGGCACTCTATGGAGTATCAAATCCCTTACACATCCACCCACAAGGTATGCATCGAAACCTTAAGACGAGAAACAAATGGTTCAGCTTCTTCTTATTTCTTCATCATCAATACTAACACTAAACCTGAGACATATAGGACACAAACCTTGACGTCTGAGGAGTCTCAAGACATTCAAAGAAGATTCCGGAATCATTGAATTTCTAATTCCAGCATCACTTGCTCCTACTTTCTTCCACTTCGATGTATCAACTGTTAAATCAAAAAGGAACAACCTTTTAACTTAGATCATGTAATCACGTCGATACAGTCCAAAGCAGCTTTAGTAGTATCTTAAACAGCACCTGAATTTATATCTTCATCAATAACTGGACGAATGCTAGAACACTTCTCCATGACTCCCTCAGCAAGCGTGCACTTACTCCTTTGCAACTAGAGGCCACAAGAAACTCGCAGATGAAGTGTTCGAGCAATTGCCGCACAGAGATTAACAAAACCAAACAAGAGAGTCCGAAGAGTGAAAAATGACCCACCTTGGAGTAAATGACGGCAAGGGTTTGAGAGCGAAAGACTGCGTTTCCTCTGCGCCTAATGAAACCCGCCATGGCGAAGACTCGAAATCATGGCTCTTTAAGCAACAAGTAGAACCATCTTTCCAGAAAAGCTCGTTTTCGTGGCAGAGTCGCGACTTTTTAGGGTTCAATTGCAAGTCTAAGCCCGACTGTGCTTTAACTTCTAACCTACCGAACCAGAGTCCACTACCGGTTCGGTTCTGGTTAACCGAAATTTTATATTCCAACCAAGGCTTAACCATTAACGATCTAAATTATCCAACCATTCGGTGTACTTGGGAGCAGATTACTGCAACTAGTCACAGCCAAGACAGCTCTCTTGTGTGAATACCGGTATAACATCGACTAGGAAATGGCTACATCCTTGGTTCATGTCCATCAAGCTCACCAGCAAAGACCCCATCAAAAGGGCTTCTACAGATCTGAAGCAAACGGTGGGTTCTTGATGATTATTGATTAGGCCTTATATCGTATTAGTATGTACTTTCTGGTAGCACAAATCAAGAAGTACATAGTAATTAACATTATTAGATGCTAACCACAGCGATGATCACAATCGAATTAGAAAATAACTAGTTGAGGAGTTCTACTAGGTATTGAGAGAAAGTAGTAGTTCAACACTTCACAGTTAACACTCTACCTGGTCCACTGTTTTCTCCAATTTTAAAGTGTACACAACAAATATTACAGAGTAGTTACAGGGACAGAGGATGTCTTTAGGATGTACTTTCTGGTTTAGGGTTCTTGTGTAAAATACATTGTCTGTTCTATGTAATCCCAAGTTTCCTTTTGATAGTATACCACAAGAACATCAAATCACATAAAAAGCCAAAAGGAAAGAAAATATCAGGACAATCACAATTGTTTCTTCTTCTTTTCCAAGTATGAGTGGTTTCTCTGGAAGTTCAATATAGCCCAGACCAGATGCCTCAGGCCAATCTCAGGCCACAGAGCAGCCGGAGAGAAGAGCTGGGAATTACCTGTTTGCCATAAAAGAAAGTTGCTCAGCCTCGTCTCTCCTGAACTCCGGATCAGTATATCAGGATCGGGCGCCACGCCCATCTGCATATTCTCCTCAATATCCACCAACTGTATCCTCTCCTCCTGTTCCATTCTCTCTATATCCATATCCGTAACATCATGTTTATAATTACCAGACGCTTCAACATTTTCTAACTTGTCCATACAAGTTTTCTTGACAGCTTGTGCGATCTCATCTGTCGAGTTATAGGCAACACAGACAAGAAGCACTACCCGACTATTCCTAGCTGTGGCCTTCATGACTTCTTCTGCAGCAGCTCTCACTTGATCACTTAGAAGCGCAAAGTTACCGATAAAATAGACCCGGATCCCGTATTCATGTACAATACTCTCTTTCTCAAGCAAAGACTTGATCTTTTCCAACAACAAATCCATTAGAGACTGAACCTCCTCAGGTCGTCTTTTAAAATTATCTATGCTAAATGCGTATATCGTTACATACTTGATACCCAGCTCGTAGCAGTATTGTAGCATCGACATAAGCGCAGAAAACCCGGCTTTGTGACCAGACCCGTCTTCTAGACCGCGCTTCTTTGCATACCTCCGGTTTCCATCCATGATAAAGGCCAGATGAATGGGCAAAGGACCCATAGATATGACCCGAAACAAACATCTTCTTGAAAACCCGCATATCTGCTCGAGCAGCTGACTAATTCCACCGCTCATATGGCTTACTTGATCCGGAAGTTCAGCCATTTGAGATTCCACCTTCCAATATCCTCTGCTGTCTCAAAGGGAATGCAAAACATTCAAAATTCTTATCAATTAAATTAAAAGGCGAAAACAAGATCTACAAACAGCATCATGCTGCAACCTACTCCATCGTTTTATAATGAAAAATTAGTTCTACACACCTTAAACCATCCATATGAGACAAAACAGCAAAGAATGATGCCAAACCAAGATGCTCTTGGAACAACTAATTGTAAATCAAACAAGAAAAAGCTTCCCTTTATGAACTAATCTTACACTTTGCAATTTATATGTTCACCATATAGTTCTAAATTCAATACCGAATTCTATAATGTTTTTCCAATATTAGGGGAAGCAATAGAAATTCCTTTATCAAGAAACCTACGTCATAATGAAACGAGTTTTGACTGTTCACACAAACCCCAAAAAATGGCAGAAACTCATGGAATTAAACTATGAGATTCCTTAAACTATTCCTCAAATAGAAAACTAAAACCTCACTTGGAACATAATCTAAGTAAGGGTTTTAGCCTCGAAAACGAATTCGGAAATAGGATCCTCACTCACTATAGATCAGAATACGAACAAACAACCTGTAAATTTGCATGCTTTTCAATTTCGGAAAGAAAAAAACACAATCGATGGATCAAAACGAATCAATCCACAGATTCAGAGACCAAGAAACAGAACTCCGATATTTTTACAAAACCCAGAAACGCGAGAACACCTCACAATCAAAAGCAAGTAGTATCAAGGAAAAATTAGTAAAACAGGGTCTTACACAGTTATATTAGCTCGATCCTACCTGAGAAACAAGCGAGACAAACGCCTAGCTTGAAGAGGAAATCGAACTGGGGAAAAGAAAAAGAAAAAAGGGAGATTTTCGAACTGAAGCTCTTCACTCTTTGGATCGAAAACAGATGAGTTGACGACGCGACCGAGATTCTCCGTCGAAAAGCTGTGACTGTGAAAGAGAGAGGCAGAGAGAGGCAGAAGGGAATAAATTAATTACCCAGTACCCAGGGCCAGGGAACAAAAGGGAATAAACCGGAACCGATTAAGAATGACAAAACCAGTGAAACCCGGTTCAGTTTTTGCTTATACACTTTTTAAAGTAGAAATTAGAATCAAATTGCAGCCCTTTTTGGGTATCTTTTGGAATGATATAGAAGTTAAAGGTAAAACAGGAAAACTAACAGTAATTAAGGGGGAGATCTGCAAACTCAGGTATACGTGTCATTTGGACGGTCAAGATTCGAAGAGCACAATCCATGATTCCGTCCGTTGTGCTTTGTCACCTACGTGGCAAATTATTTTCGGTCCCTTATAATAAAAATCCCGCCACAGTGCGAATTTCAATCTGCTTTTATTTTATTTTAAAATATAAAATCATTATTTTAATAGCGCATCAAAAACGCGAACACTTAACAAACAAAAAAAAACCCTCACAGAGATACACTCGTCAAACAAAAAAAAAAACCCTAAGGTAACAACTCGCTCCTACCGCTTCGCCAAACTCAGTCCGAGTCATCCGATTCTCTAACTATTCTTCGTTTTTTTCTACTCTGTAGCTATTCTCGAGATGAAAGGTGGTCAATCGAAAGCTGAAGCGACGAGCACTGATCAGAGGTTTGTTCACCGACTCTTCGTTTTCTCTGCATCTGAGATCCAGATTTTTTTGGATTTCAATTTAACTTCTCAATTCGATTCTTAGACTGAAAACCAGAGGAAGGAAGCCTGGAAAGAAGACGACGAAGGATCCAAACAAGCCTAAGAGGCCTCCAAGTGCTTTCTTCGTGTTCCTGTAAAATCACCGAATCTCTCGTTCATTCGCATATCCACTGCTTTGATTTTGTCAGTTTTTTTACTGATTAGTTTTCGTCATTGGTGAACCAAAGGGATGATTTCCGACGGGAGTTTAACCTGGCAAATCCTAATAACAAGTCCGTCGCGACTGTAAGTATTACAAATCTGAAGAAATTTTGGTTTCCACATCTCAGATCTGTAATCGGAAGCTAATAATCATATATCTGTTTGCAACATCAGGTTGGTAAGGCTGCTGGAGCTAAGTGGAAGTCTATGAGTGAGGAAGTGAGTATTAGCCATTGAAATTGCTTGATTTTTTTTCATTTTTTGTAGAATAAGCTCTCGTAGATCTATAACTCAAAAATTTTTGGTTGTTTGAATTTATAATACAGGATAAAGCGCCTTATGCTTCCAAGGCAGAGAGCAGAAAGAGTGAATATGTTAAGAGTATGCAACAGTACAACATGAAATTGGTATAAACTCTATCACTGATAGGCTGATAGCTTTGACTTTCTTGAGAGAGAGATAGAGGGAGAGGGAGATTCTTTTTGTCTTACTGTATTCGTCTATGAATATTGTTTTAGGCTAGTGGAACCAATAGAGGTGAAGAAGAGGACTCCAAGTCTGAAGTGGACGAAGCAGGAGGAAGCGAAGAGGTTTTGATTAAGACTTAACTCATTATTTTGATTGATGTTTGGTATGTTTTACATGTATGTGACATTGGACTCTCTTGGATTTTGCAGGAGGGAGAAGATGATGATTAAGGCTTCTAGTTTATTGCCATTGACTGACTCAGATTTGAGGATGGAATTAGCAATTTGTGTAAACTTGCTTAGATATGACCAAAAACTAAAAACTGGTTATGCTTTGTGTTTGTGATATTGAGAACCTCATTTGCTACTTCTATGTGGTTTAGGTCAATTGTAGGGATAATATCATTTGAATGCTATATTTCTCCATTTCCTTCAACTTTGCATGAGTGGTATGGTTTTGGTTTGAGCTACTTGTGGTATGTTGACTTGTGTTTGTAAGAGTTAATTGTCTCTGGTTTTGTCAACTTGTTTCTCTCCTGGGGTATGTATTGTTGTTTGTGACTGAAAAAAGTTATACTTCTCTGGCTTTTTCTAAGGGGATATTTGATCAAAGTTTTTAATTGGGTCATCTTCTTGCTGGGATGGGTCATATTATACCTCCTGTCTGTTTGTTTGTGTTGTTGTGCTTTTGTCATTATGTTGGAGTCTATTCATGGAATGGAAGCATTCATGGTTGTTCCTTTGTGGTAAATCACTAATGGTTAGGGTGAGTTTCATAACTTAGATCTATTCCACCATTATCTTTGGAGCTTGCTGATTGGATTATATTTGTGTGCAATCTGGTTTACAGTTTGCTTTTACTTTTATAAAAACTGAAACCGAATAAAACCATTTGTAATTTTATTGGATTACATTTTGGTTTAAATAAATTTCGGGTTTAGTTCAATGTGATCTTTTTGTTGGTTTTCGTTCGGTTTTAGTTAACCTAAAAATATATAATATAACAAGATTTAATTGTCATACACATGTTATATTACATTGATTCTTGGTATGCATATATCATTAGAAATAACAAACTTTAACAAACTTAAGTAATATTGTGACCACGGTTTAGAGACATTCATAAATTTACCAACAATCAGTACCAGTTCACCTGAGATCGTTGTGGCTCAAACGAGTTTGATTTTTAAAGTTTGTAAGAGATTATAACTACAGCAAGTGGTTTTGGTTTTTAAAGTTTTGAAATAATCAAGCCAATAAGTTTATAAACAAAATTTGGTTTGATTTCGGTCTAAGCATCTTAGCTTGATTCGATTTTATTTATAGGTTCCAGTTTTTTTGTCCACCCCTATTAAACGCAATATCATTCAGAAGCTCCTTAGCCGTGGAGTACATGAACATTCAAACCTTTGACCTAATAATCAAATGGTTACTATTTACTAATGGCCAGAGAATTTGGTTGAAGACATTTTTGGATCGTTGTCATTAATATTGGGCTATATTTTCATAGGCCGATATTATGGTTATTAGGCTTTCTCAAGTACTTAGTGTAAACCTTACTACATAGGCCTATTTAGATATTCTATTTGGGACCAATCTAAAAAGGAACAAATGATATAAAGTAAAGTACTGTTCCATTTTTGTGATATGATTAAAGAAGCCGCGAGGAGAGGAAGAATTCGATTTGCATGTGAGTTTGATGCGACTTTTAGCAACTGATGTGATCAAAGACAAAAATGATTAAGGTTGGTCCCATACACATATGTAGATGTGTAAGTTTAAGTTTAGTGCTTTTTTTATGTTTTAAATTTTATACTATAATGGAGTTTTATGTCCGTCAAGTCTTCATCATTGTCTTTGGGTTTTCATATTACTTGGATTTTTTTGCAAATTTTGGGTCTTAAATCTCTAAATTTCCTTGACCAAGAATAAAAATCGAAATTTTTTTTTTTTCTGAATTTTTTCTTCTTTTTGAAGTTTCAGTTATTCTCACCAAACAATTTTTTACAATGACATTTGAAGTTCTCTCTGTGATTCTTATACACATATGTGTTCGTTGACACCCTAAATACCTTTAACATTTATAAACTACTAATTCTTATTTAGTAAGTGTTGACGCGAGGATTCGCCACCAACAATTACGAAGAGGTTGCGAGTTAACTGATCAACGAAATTGGATCTTAGATCCTCGTTATGTGAATTAAGTAAAGAACGAATTAGAATGTTTTATTGTAAGATAAATGGTTATAGAGTTACACTAGAAATATCAAGGTAAAGTATTTAGGAGCTCTCCTTGTCTAGGAAAAATGATGTCCAATTTTCTATTCCAATGCTCATTCTATTTATAGCATATGTCTACCTCAACGAACTCCGCATCTCTTAGAGTTGAAAAATATAATAATCAAAACAAAGCTATAGATTTCTAGCACACAATAGAGTAAAAATAATAATGAATATCTAGGTATAGAGGATCTAAACAAGTAAACATACTAATTCTGATATATTCATCCAAGTAACATATGAGTTTTACAGTAATAGTTAGGTACGTAAAACAAATGCAAATTGAGTTTTGTTTAGATTTGCAATATAGGTAGGAGACTCGTGGCATAGTCTTAATGGCTCTAGGGTTTTAATGTAGAGTTGCAATTCGTGTAGATACAGATGTAATAACAAAGAAAATAATAACGAAAAAGATGAGAGGAAATAAAAGAAGTAATAATGGAGGAGAGTCGAGGGAGGATACGAAGCACATGATGATCCATCATTAATACATATAATAAATAAATATAAAAATAACAAAGCGTGTTTTGAGTCATAACTTTACAACTAAAAGCCCCACAAGGCCACAATGCCATCACCATCACCATCACCATGAGTTGTATGTATTGTATTGTATTCTTATCGATTCCCACCTTTTTATTTCTTTGTAATATATGAATTAATATATAGTATTAGCTTTCATCAGTTATAATAATGTTGTGTTAGGTCGTTTATGTTGTGGAAATATTAGATTTTTTTTGTGCGGAAATTATGTTAGTGTTTTCCTTTAAAAATAATAATTATATCGCCGGTTAATGATCGAGACTTTTACGCTAGTTATTTGTATTAGTATTGTTGTCGTGTCATAATTTAGATTCAAATATGATAGTATAGATGTCTGAATTGTAGATAAAAATTTAAAAAATAACTAGATTATATGGATGTGAATAAAAAGTTTATCATTAATTTAAAAAAGTCTTAAACTTTAATAATTAGTATAAATATAGGTAGTTGGGTGGAGTATCAAAATTCAATCAATCGTGTAACGTTATAAGAAGTTACTTGTTTTGTTGTTATTGACCGAGTACGTAGCGGGATTATATATTAGTCCTAATAGCCACTAGATTATTATTACAATGATTTTTTTAAAGTTCTTTATTTGCTAATAGGGGCAAATCTACTTTGTCGAACGATCCATGCATACATATAATTAGGAAAAATACATAACTAAAGCTAGTAATGGGGAATTAGTGTTTTGCATGTATGCAGCAACGTATATAGTATATACTATATAGATATGTGCTTAGTCAATGATATTTTTAGAGAAAAAAAAATGGAGTAAATAATAGTGTTTTAAAAATGCTAGTCGCTACTCACTAGTCGTTACTCGCTAGTCGTTACTCATTCGACCATTCGATATTTAATATTTTCTTATAAATGCTACTCGCTATTTTTAAGGTTTTATAGAAACTATACCAGAGTGTTTTAAAAAAAAATTGTCATCATCAAGCAATATAATACAAAAACTAGTTTTAATACATTCAATTAATCAAGGGATTCTTGCAAAAATGACTCAAAATTTTGAGTCAAACCTAAAACTAACCTTTTTTTTTACTTCTCCATATTTTTACCTTTTTCTTTCTATTACACCCTTTCTCCCATTCATAATCACGAAAATGCCATCATTTTTTTTTTCTTTTTTTTTTCGAAAATACCCAAAAGACAACCAACACCCTCATGTTATCAATTATTTACAAAAATGTCATCTTCTTTAATTTTCTCAACCACCATTAACAATCAAAAATGAGCTCTAAATGCTTCTCCAACCAATTTTTGAGTTGTAAATACATCATATTTGAACTCATAAACNTCATAATATTCCATTTCCTCTCTATTTTCATCCAAAAAACTTTCTAAATTTCGTTTTCAATATTTACACATTCATGGATCTTACTAATTTTGGTTCATCTTTAGCTTAAAACGGTTGAGCTTACCTAATATCCGTTGAAGTCGAAGTTCTGAACGTCTCACGAAGCTGAAAACAACTTTCAACCGGATTAAGGTAATTTTTAACTTGGTTTTCGTCGATTTGCAGGTC
>OVAY01002219.1:0-19904 GCA_900406395.1 Kernera saxatilis | reverse complement strand
TTAAGGGTTCATGGTGAAGAGAAGACGGACTATCAAATTGTCCAAAAAATCATAATTCTCTCCATCGAATATAGGAACCACTTGATGTGTTGTTGTCGCCATAGCTGTTTTCGCTNAAATCATAATTCTCTCCATCGAATATAGGAACCACTTGATGTGTTGTTGTCGCCATCTCTGTTTTCGCTTGAACTTTTTGCAGGTTTTGTTACGCTTCACTTTGTGCTTTGAAACTGGCCCTTGAATCAATAAGGCTCTGATACCATGTTGGAAGAAGCTGTTGCTTCTCATGTTACTTGGACGAAGAGAAGAGACAAAACAGAGTAACGTTTAAGACAAAGAGAACTCAAGAGAATATGACAAACGGAACTTTATTTATGAAAATCTGAATGTATTACAACAAAGAGACAACGACTTATATAGATTTCAAACCGACACGACCGAAATAACACGAACAAGAAGAGTTGTAACTCTTCACTTATGACTCTTAATATAAAACTACTTTTGGACAAGACACAACTCTTAATGTATAAATTTGACTAACTTAACATTATTGAAAACTCAATTATCGACCAACACAAAGACAGTGAGGGTATTTTCTTTAAGATTAACAAAGTTTTGGGGATTTTAATTATTTTCTTTAAAATTCGAAGTATAAAAGAATTTTGGACATTAAAGAAAAATATATTTCCTAATAATGAATAAAAAGCATTTCGCATTTCTTAAAATTTATGGATCGATGTGGATATTTTATTTTGTCATTTACAAAACTTCTTGATAGAAACTTACACCTATTTTTTTTTTTTTTTTTATAACTCAGGAGTAAATCCTAGGCCTATGGAGAAGCCCAGACTAATCTCCTAGAGGAGGTGCAGCCCACGGATAGACCCTCTTTCCGGATATGCAAATGGACCCGAAAGCAGAGGCCCATATCCGTGTGGGTGTCCAAAAACAATGTGTTGTAGTTTTACGCAGCAGGTGGATCGAATCTGAAACGTGTTAGCGTTCTAGACCCGTCTCCTTACCACCTGACTACAAGGTTCTGGACTTGGCCTTAAATGCCACCAAATCCACCGGTCTTTATATTATATATAAGGGTTTATACATCAAATTTCTGTTACAATATGTAAAATCAGTGGAATCACACTGTTACATCGATATAGTCATATCATATAGATTTCATTTATAAGAGAAAAACAAATACATAGACAGCAAATTAAATAAACACATTTACCGTCGCAAGATATTGCAGTTTTTGGAGGAATAAACTATTTAAGTGGAAAAGACAAGGATGTTTTAATGGCGACAAGATCAGACTTATCAATAGTAAAAACTGTTCGATGTAAACATAAGATTAGAATCTAAAGCGGTCAGAGCACAGAGTTCATTATTGTCCACTCGAATCCAAGTTTTGCAACTCAAATTCGACATCTCGTTTTCCAGAAGTTGATGGTTCTCCAACTTTGTCCCCTCCTGTTGAAGTTGTTTAGAATTTTTCTTTTGCGAAATTAGATTATTCCGAACCAAATCGCATTCAAATTCCTAGATATAATTCCTTTTTTGTATTTTACCGTGGCCAGAGATGCATATATAAATAAAATTTTGGACAACAAAATAATTCGAAGATTTATATTACTTATTTATAATATTTATCAAAAAAATTATGTTTTCACATTTTTGTAAGAGATTCCGCTATATATGAAATAATTAAAAGAAAAAAATATTACTAATCTACAAAAACTAATTTTTAATGTTTTGTGATTAGTTAACATAAATTGTGTTCATCTCTTAAAATTTTTCACTATTTTTCTATTCTGCCATTCTATTATTTATCTGACATAGTCATTGTTATTGATTTTGTAAATTTGTGTTGGTAATATTCAAAAGTTTAGAAATTTCTGCAATCTGTTTATAAAAAGTAGATAAAAGAAAAGGAAAAAAATAAGTCGCTTGAGACCACAAAGTAATACGATCTGCCATACGTGATACGTCATATAATGCTAATTTGAAATATTATTATAATTGGAAAACGATGGAAGGCATAAATGATAAATGAGAGAGATGGAGCAGAATGTAGCAAAGAAACGGACCATATGTCAAAGAAAAAGAGCTTATCTAAGGGGTAATTATGAATTAAAAAATCGCATAAGACCACAAAGTAATATGATCGGGCATAAGTCATATAATGCTTTAAATGAGCCTTTGGCTTTGTAATAATTTTTTTTTCTAATGCTTTAAATTTGAATATTGTTTAACAAAAAAAAAAGTCATACTCCCTCTGTTCCTAATCTGTTTCTAAATAGATGATTTTTTAGAATTTTCACATATATTAAAAAAAATAATTAATATTTAGCTATAATTACAATACTTTATTACATTAAATATTTCTCAATACTTATAAACCAATAGTAACTCAGAAAATTTTATTATTCTCAATTAATACTTCTCGAAGTTTACAATTTGTTATTATTAATTAAAAAAAATACATTAAAACACAAAAAATTAATTTTTGTGGAACAAGAAAAAACTCTAAAACATCCATTATTTAGGAACAAGGAAGTGTAATGCTAATTTAAATAGACTTGACAAAATTATTGTCGTAGGAAAACGATGGAAGGCTTAAATCATAAATGATAGATGGGAGATGATAGATGTGAAAAAGGAGCTTTGCGAAATTCTTGAAGGAATAATTATGAAATGAACAGTGGAAAATAATTAATTAACAAGAAATTCCATGTGACTTCCTTTAACCATTGGTGGGGTTCTCTCTCTCTCTCGTCAAATATTACAAAAGGCATTGCAACAATATCACTCGCTCTTAGGTTCCTCATGTGCACACATGCCATTGCATGTGGATCTCAATGAATCAAAAACTCTTTTCTATCTACACAATCCCATCATTAATTATTGTTCAACAATCAAGATGAGGTTTTGAGTGACTCAAATTGGAAGATTTAGAAACAATCGAATTGAATAAAAAAGATTAGCTAGGTTGTGTATAGGTATCACGATTGAATTCTTGACCGATTTTGGTGTGATGGCATTCCTATAAATGTGGTTTAGAACAAAAAAAAATGTGTATTTGTAGGGACAAATTTATACGAATGGAACTTAGGGAACATGTGAGAGAATTGAAGTGAGAAAAAATGAATAATGAGCCGTATAAACCATATCGTGAAGTTTTCAAGTGATATGAATGGAGTTTTTCAAATGATATGAATGGAGTTTTTCAAATGATATGAATGGGTACCATTATCCTCATGCTTTAATCTTTTCTTTTTATCATTGTACTAACTTCGAACTTATCTCTCTCGAGTAATTGCTTCTTGACGTATCATGACCATGACATGACCAATGATGACCCACTTCGTCATTAAGATGGGGGAAAAAAAAATTAGATTGGTGGGCTTCCGAGAGGCCCAATTTTGAAATTTTTTTAGAAATTGCTTCGTTTAACAAAAGAACTATATTTCGGCCTCATTTCGTGGATATGGGACTATCATGGGCTCTCTCCAAAAAGAAAGTAAATTTTGAAACTAGTCTGAAAAGAAAAAAAAAACATATAATTTGACGTAAAAGGTGGGGTGAGAGAGGCTCGAACTCTCGACCTCAGGATCACTCAATAGCTATGAGACCTACGCGCTAGCCAACTGCGCCACCACCCCAGTTGTCTTCATCAGTTGAATTTATTTTATATATACATTATATTTTGTCAGGGTTGGCTTTCGTTAATTGTTTGCTTTTTGTGTTTTGTCAAAAATAAATAAAATGAAAACGGAAATGAGGATTAATAAAAAAATAATTAATGACTGGTATAGATGAAAGCAGTTAAGAGTGACAGGAAGTCCACGTGGAAGGAGCAGACAGTTGATGGAATCTCTCAAAATTTGCTACTTACAGCTCTCTTCTCTCTCTCTCAACTATCTTCCAACTGTCTCTCCTCTTTGCCACGTTTCTTGGCCCCACTTTGCTTTTCCGGTCTCCCTTTTTTTTTTTTTAAACCAAAACAGCAATATTTATCCCTTTTTTTTTTTTTTTTATCCCTTTTTTTTTACTTTCTCTTCTATACTATTTTAAATTATTTATAACTTTCAACTTCAAGAATACCGTTCCAATGCCAAATTTTCCCCCTTTTTCAAAAAAAAAATTGTCTCGAGGAAAATATTGTTCGCGCATGGATTATCGCGTGCGCGCGGGTATAAATGTATATCGAAATTTAAAAATATTTTTAACTTTTTCAACCCTAATTCTAACTTGGTGAATGTATATCGAATCGAATGTCTCGTACGTTAAATAACCACCACCGTTTCTCTTTATTATATGATAAAAAAATAAAAATAAAACATATATAGGGTGGAAAAAGTGAAAAAAAGAAAAGCGAAAAAGGAGGATTGAAAATGATGATGAGGGGGAGTAAGGATGGTCGTGCGTGCGTGCGTCTATGAAAGCTGCTCTGCAGTGAGCTCATCTCATGTAATCTTTTCCAAATGATGATGAAGAATAAGTTGGGTTCTAGGATATTCGACTTAAAAAAAAAAGAGATTACATTCATGTTTTTTTTTTTTTAATATAGTTTTGCATATTGTTTTTGTAATAGCAAGATCATGTCTTCATTATGTGACGAACATGGAAACGGCAGGTTTTTTTGTGTGTATCGTTGCATTTTTCAAGTATCTTACAAGTCAAAGTATTCTATTCAAAACAATAGTATACATTTTACAAAAACTATAAGTGGCAAGGCTACTTTAGCTATGTGAAGGACTTGACATACAAAATTTAGCTAACTCAAAAAAGAAAAGTTAGAGTATATATAACTCAACGTTTAGAAGTAACAACGCAACATTCCATCTATGTACGTTTAATTAAAGTTCAAAATAATCATACAATTCTCGGCCGATGTGTATGTGTGTACAGTGTATATATATACATATATACCATGAAGTCATGTTATGAGAATATATATAGGGGATAGGGAGATCATTAATTTTAGTTAGTCGTCTCGTATAATCGAAGAATGTAAAATTTAGATTACACACCAACTAACGTGGCTTGAAACCATATATATAATGCATTTAATAAGTAAGAGACCATGTATTTAATATTGCACTAAACACTAATTTGGATGATTAAATATGGAGGAATGACTACATGATCTTTATAATTTATAGGGAAATTATGATTTCATAGTTGTAAATATGGAGGATGAGAAAACGTCAAAGGGATCTATCCGAAAGTCAAGAGCCTCTCGTCAATATTTTGATTTATTTTTCCCTTATGGTTTGGTGGAAGAATAATGGACTTCCACTAATCATGAAAACTCAGTACAAAATCTGTTTGGCTTAATCATTAAATAAATACTTGATATTTGATACACACACACTTTTACATCATTTTGACAATATGATTGAGTGCAGCTAACATATTTTTATTAGATAATATGGACATCGGGTTGTCAGTAATTAGCTATTCATGTCCTTCTTTAATTATGATTATATAACCCAAATCAGATTATAGGATCATGAAATTAAGCTCGTAATTATTTGAAAATAAGTCTGCATATATTTGATAGATATAGAACTGATGAAAATAGAAATAATAAAAAGAATGTAATTCTAAAATCCAGACTGTTATTTTTTCGTCCGTTCATAGCTTTCCAGTAAGCTAATGATTAAAGGAAGGTTTAAGTACATGCTAGCTAGCATGTGAGAATAAGAAATAAGTTCCATTATTAAAAAAAAAAGTAAACATAAATTAAAATTGAAAAAGTATATATTAATTCCATTGTGAAAGGAAATTAAACTATCATCAGTATATGTATCACACGAAACCTACAGAGACGAGCAGGAGGAAAAGAACAAGAGACCAACTCAAAAGAGAACATGGGAAAGGATAAAACAAAATATTGAACTTATTAAACGTAATTTGACATGATCCGCATATTATTAAATGTACTATGGTGATTTAAGAATATTATCATAGAAATTTCCTTAATCACCTAATTTTCTGACTACAAATATAAAAACATCAAAATATTCAATATATTTATAATAAGGGCAAATAATATATATTTCTAGCTAGTAAACTATAAGTACCTTGAGTATTTGAGATTTAGTATAGATAATAGAGATTTAAACCTAAATTACATATGAGTAAATACGCGAGAAGAAGGTCGCTATAATTAAAAGAAGTTTTCGCTAATTATATAATAGAGAAGAAAAGTTGTGGAGGAGCTATAATGTTAAAACCTGGCAAATTAGACAGCGAAGACATACTCAAGTGCTGCCTTGTCACTCTCTCTCTCTTTCCTTCTCCTTCTTACAAAACCCTCCAATCCCAATTCTAACATCTCCAAACAATCTTATTCCTCCTCTCTCTCCTCTCTCTCCTCTCTCTCCTCTCTCTCTCTCTCCGTATGTGTAGGGTCGGAGCCAAATACGACACCGTTTCAATGGTTGCTGTTTGCAGCCTTTTGATTGGTCTCACTTCTCTTTGCCCAATCAAAAACAACACTTGATGATATAAAGAAACCAACTTTGTCCATTCCAAATCTCTTTCTTTTTTCCCTTCATTCCTCATCTTTTAGGATAGACCCAATTTTCCATATTTATTTATTTATTTATTCAATTTTTATTTGCTTTTGGGTGTATGATCATCATCGGAAAACGCTATATCTGTTATTAAATCCTTATAAATAAAATGTCTCAAACGAGCTATTACCGATCACCGTTCGGAGACACGACTTACACAAAAGTGTTCGTTGGAGGATTAGCATGGGAAACTCCGACCGACGAAATGCGTCGTTACTTCGATCAGTTCGGAGACATTCTCGAAGCCGTCATCATCACCGATAAAAACACCGGCAAATCTAAAGGCTACGGATTCGTAATTTCCTTTTTCTCTCTCTCTCTCTTTTGATCAAGGTCAATAAGTTCTTTTTTCTCCAATTTTCTCAACTCATATATACACTGTTTCTTTTTTCAAAAAAAAAAATATATACACTGTTTCTTTTATATCTATTTAATTAAGGGTTTATTTTTGAATTTAGGTGACGTTTCGGGAGGCGGATTCTGCGACGAGAGCCGTGGCTGATCCAAATCCGGTGATCGACGGAAGAAAAGCCAATTGTAATATTGCTTCTTTTGGACGGCCTCGACCATCGCCACCTCGAGGTTTGTTTAACTTCAACTAAAACCGTCAAATCTAGTTTTTCTTGTTCATTCCGGTGGAATATTTTTTTTTATTTTTTTTTTCATTTTCGATATATAATATGATTTGGTACGTTATCAAGAATAGCTTCTTTTGTTCTTCTTGTTGTCTTTTATCATATAACGTAAACGAGATTAGCTGTAATCCTTGGAATTAGGATAAGTGCATTCTCCAATAATGCTACATGCGTAGTGTAATGTACAACATAAATGTGACCAATCATATCCAATTTTGAGAATACAAACAATTTTTTAAAAAATTATTAAAAAAATATCATAGAATTGCTAATTTTGAACCCTTCTTAAAGTACCAATGCTAGTTTTTTTTATCTTTCATTATAGGTCGAGGACAAACAGGAAGTCCGAGTCAGTACCAAAGTGGAGGAGCATCGGCCTATACGGGGATGGCTGCACCGCTGCCACCGGCTGCAGCTGCCCACCAGCTCATGTATCCGTCCTACGGGTGAGTTATTTTTAATGTTTTTAAAAAAAAAATTTTTGTAAAAGAAAATGGCTCCAATTATTCAAAACCTCGAGTATTTAGTTTAGGAGAGAATTGTAAATGTTTTGCATAGATAAGGAGATGGTCCATTGCGATAGAAATATGGTAGGAGACAATTTAATGCGTCAATCGAGCCACTTGTTGTCAGGCTGTAAATATCATAACATAAATATATGTAGATAGATAAAAAAAAATCCTGCAATATATATTTATGTAATTGATCATCTTCAGAATTTTAGTCCCATGGAAGTTGCCCTTATCGCGCAACAAGGTAATACTAAAGTGTTTCTAATAACTTACAAGAATATGTTTCAACTAAAATAGCAAATTTTCTGATGAAAAAGATTAGTATTTTTCAAATAGAAAATCATGGAATTGATCTTCGTTTTTTCAGGTACACATATAACCCTGATCAATTTGGGTACCATCAAGTCAGTTTCTCTTTCTCTTCCCTACATTCGTATCACACACATACATACATACATACATACACACATAAAGCAAAATCGAATTTAATCATGAAGCGCAAGATATGAAATTAATAATGGATTTTACGTACAACGTATCTTGCACATGTCGACCACTTACATAATGCATGAAAAACATTAGCACATGCATGCTTCTTGTGAACATAGACATGGATTATAATTATATGATGATCATATATACAGGCACTGTATAACACACAGTTGCAACAAGCACAATACTATCAACAGCAGCAACAGCTATACGGAGGAGGAGCAACATCACCATCATCATCATCACCAACCATCATGCCTCCTCCTTACTATTACGGCTATTCTCTTCAAGCTCCTAGAGTACCATACCAACATCATCATCTTCCCCAACCATATAACCCTCAACATCATCATCATCATCAACGGTTTAATTCTCCTTCTTTCCTCGTTTACCCTTCCAATTCCTCTTTTGCCCATCCTCTCCAAGGACTACACTCTTCTTCCACCGGTACTTATCTTCTTCAAACTCTTTTTTTTTTTTTTATTGTTTGCTAGCAATCCTTAGTTCCTTACATATGAAATAAAATGAGACTACTTTACCAANTTACCAAAAAAAAAAAAAAAAAAAATGAGACTACGATAACATATAAGTGAAAAACAAAACATATAAGTGTATTATTCAACCCACTTATTGTTAATTGGTTTGGATTGAAAACCTAGAAAACTTAATATGATATCAAATATAAAATTGTTAACTAAGATTTGTTGTAGATTAAAAAAAATTGTAATTTGATTCGAGATGGCTAGAAAAAACCATCATTTTGAAAATGTGTTAGAAATTTCACGGATGAAATAAGATATGGCATAGCATAACAAATAAGTGANGAAAAATTAAAAAAAAAAAAAAAAAAAACAAATAAGTGACATAAGTCGATTTATTCATTATCAAACTCATTTTGAGTATAAGATTAATAAAACTTAACTCTGGTTTTTATCAAAAAAAAACTTAACTCTGTTATTCCTGTTATGAGCTTATAAAAAATATTGTTTTGTCTCTTGGCAAACGGCAACATTTATCATCACGTGCGAGTGCGATTGCATTGAGAAATTCATGCACGTAATTGATCCTTTGTGTTGTCTTAAACTCGAAAAAGAAACAAAATTGTTATGCACTCTAAGCACAAAAAGTTGGGTTTCGAGCCAATGAATCCAAAATATGTGAAGAAATGGAAAAGAGAAGGAGAGTGAATGATTGGAGAGAATAGTGAATAAAAGGATGCATGTGGAGTGAGCTGTCTATTTCATTACATTGGTATATGTGTCTCTTCTCCATCATCTGTCAATTTGGTCGCCATGACAGTAAAGCCATCATACACTGACAACATCTCTACACACTTTCATATATGTTTTGGACAGTGTGTGCGCCTATGACCAACAGTGATCATTGCATTTGGTTTATGTTACCTTTTTCAATATTAATCATCAAAATTTTTCTTTTCAGAATCTGAAGCACCACAACAAGTATCAGCAGAAGGCGAAGCAACAACTGCACCTGAAATTACAACCAGCAACGACAAAGAACCAATTTCTTCTTGATCTGTTGCATTTCCCAATTTGTACAATCTTCACATTTTTACCCTTCTCTTTCGAAAAAAAAAAACAGCTAATTCATTTATTTATCAACAGAGCTATGACTTGAGCCCCAAGAAGACGACTCAAGACAGTCAAACTTAAAGACGGCTCTATCTCTTTATACTCTTGTCATAGTTTTTTTTTCTCTTTCTGACGGAATATATATAAATTGAGTTCTTCATATTCTCTTTTTACTCAGTTTTTTTTTATTATATATTTCTAATAATATCAACTTTATGCTATATGATTCGTATTCCTGCTCTGTCCTATATCTTTTTAATCCTTTTTATCGTCTGAGTTTCTTGGGAGTTCAAGTGAGAAAAAAGCATGGATCATTGCAAGTATTTCTGTATAAATTGTGATTTTATAATTGAGTTAATTTTCATTCAAAGCCACCTCAAATGATTCTGCGACATTCTCCATGTACTAATTGGCAGATAACAACTGTAACGTTTTTTTTTGTACATAGAGAGTGAGTAGACACGTCTCAATGCTTCGTCATTGCAGAACGGCTCAGGAAGAGACAGATCAAGTCCTAACAGGCTTTTGCTGTATAGACATCGGGAAGCCGTCGATTACTAAACATTTTACAGGAATATTTTAGTGGTTACTTCTTACCATGATGTCTAGTTCATATGATTTCGGTCTATGTATGTTGTGTCCAGGACAAACAACTTCAATGCCGATAAAACTCGGTTGTATTGTAGTACCACTGTATATTTTTTTTCTGATCATCAATTTGCAGATTATAGCGGATGCGTTTTTGGATTTTCTCTTTGAAAATTTCAGATCTCTGAGTGTATCGGCATTTTCAACCAGACCCACGGGCTTTAACTATATATGCATTGTAAGCCCATTTTGAAGTATCCCTCCGTCCAACTTTGGGACTTTCAAAGACTACGTGCCGTTTCTCGTTCCGAGTTTTCCCGTTTTCTTCTGGAAGGAAGAAGCGCGTTTCCGCGTTTATCCGTTACAAAACGATTTGCGTAAGCTAAACGCGATGATGATCCCTTTCCTTCTTATCAGATTCGATCGTTGAAACGACACCGTATCTAGTGCTCAATAACATTAACGCGTACAAACGTGCGAAAGGGCACCCCGCGCACTCGGTAACCACACGAGACTCGGATCCTCACGCGCCACCGCGTCGACCTCGAGGTGTATTATTCTATTTCCTCTCTGAGAAACCCCAGAATTCGAATTTCCTTGGAAGACAATTATCAGATCTCAGAGAGAATCGAAAATTCGTGGAAGCAGCAAATGGCGGATTCCGGTGGCTCAACGACGCCGTTTGTACAGAGAGATCGCCGACCAGATGCTCTCGGTAGTCTCGGTGTCCTCCCAGATGAAACCATCTCTCTTCTTCTCGAATACCTTGATCCCCGAGATATCGCTCACCTCGCTTGTGTCAGCAGGTTTTCTAGATTGACTACTGATCGATTTAACACCTAATTGATCCAATTCAGAGTCTAATTATCAATGTTTATTTGCTCGTTCGATATGAATTCGTGTTTTTAGCAAGACAGGATTTTGTGCCTCAATGCGTTTTTATGTTTGATTATTTTTTCTCGAACAGATACGGATTTGTTCAGGCATTACTTTTAATATTCGAAATGCACATTTTGTGGTAAATATGTAATTATATCGTTGCTATGCAGTGTCATGTACATTCTGTGTAACGAAGAACCACTCTGGATGAGCCTGTGTCTCAGAAGAGCAAAGGGTCCACTTGAGTACAAAGGTTCTTGGAAAAAAACGACACTGCACCTGTAAGCAGTTTGAAAATTCCTCTCGTTTTACGTTCACTGAAACATTCTAACTATCTATTGATATGTGACTTTTTGGCCAATGTTGGATTTTTTTATCAGATTCCTTCGAGTTGTCATTTGCCTGCTTATTTAAAATTCTAGTGGTTGATTTGTTTTCTGCTATGCAGAGAAGGGGTTACTCAAGAAAATGACGAGGCAAACAGAAAACCTTTGCATTTCGATGGTAAATGCTTGATGCATAGTTTACTCGTTGTTTCCGGATGATCATATGACTTCTGGGTTTATTCCATTCTCTTACGATATGATCGTTTTGGTTCTCTCCTTTCTAACAGACACTGCTCTTGTGCAGGATTCCATTCATTGTACTTGTATAAACGATTCTACAGGTGTAATACATCTCTTGATGGGTTCTCTTTTGATAACGGGAATGTGGAACGCAGGAAAGAAATCTCCTTGGATGAGTTTTCCAAGGAATACGACGCCAAGAAACCTGTATGTTTTAATCATTTAATTTGCTGATCGACATTTCCTTTTTATATGTGCAAGGTTATGTCTCGGTGTGCTAATAACAGAAGACTGCTCTGTTACGCATTTTCAGACCTGAGAGTTTTTTGTGATGTTGTTCCTGTCTATGGTTTAGGTTTTGCTCTCTGGCCTTGCTGATTCTTGGCCAGCCAGTAATACATGGACAATCGACCAACTATCAGAGAAATATGGTGAAGTCGCCTTTAGAATATCTCAGAGGAGTCCCAACAAAATTTCCATGAAGTTCAAGGATTACATCTCGTATATGAAAATCCAGCGGGATGAAGATCCTTTATACGTTTTCGATGACAGGGTACGGAAATTGTTTTGTAATCTATATTAAACTTTCTTCACATCAGTGATAGGGTTGCAGCAGAACCAAAGATTTGTTGTGAAAATATTTTAAGGAGTCAAACATTTCATGTAGTTCGGAGACGCTGCTCCTGAATTATTGAAAGACTATAGTGTGCCTCATTTGTTTCAAGAAGATTGGTTTGAGATTTTAGACAAAGAAAGTCGCCCACCATACAGATGGCTTATAGTTGGTCCGGAGAGGTCTGGTGCATCTTGGCATGTCGATCCAGCTCTTACCAGCGCTTGGAACACCCTGCTTTGCGGTCGGAAAAGGTAGACACCTTTTTTGCTTGAATAAGTATTTTATTATCTAATTGTTAGCAGGCTCGTTGTGAAACATATATATTCAAGCCTCACATACAAGTTAGGAAAACAATATAGAACTGATTAATCGCATTCCAAACCTGTTGTGTGAACTTAAATCATATATTACATTTTGTTGATGCTCATAATTTAAACTTATAGGGGGTAGTTGCCATTTTAGCTATCAGATTTCATAAGATTGGGTTGGTAAGGGACTGCGATCAAGCTCGCTAGTCCCTACACTCCTTGATCTCAGTTAGTTGGACATTTTTGTAATACATATATTCCTCTTCCTCTTTCCTGCAATATTTCGCCCTTTCTCCATTGCTTCACTGGAATTATGTATACTATATTCTGAGGGTTATGCCATTATGTTTTAGGTGGGCGTTGTATCCCCCTGGAAAAGTGCCTCTAGGCGTTACAGTCCATGTAAATGAAGATGATGGTGATGTCAGCATCGACACCCCCTCATCTCTGCAGGTATATTGCTGAACTGTTCAAGCATTTGCATTTCGATACTTCTTTACTGTAGCCTGTTGATAGTTTTCGATCCATGGACAGTGGTGGCTAGACTATTACCCCCTCCTTGCGGACGAAGACAAACCGATTGAGTGCACACTACTACCTGGCGAAACGATTTATGTTCCAAGTGGTTGGTGGCACTGTATCCTTAATCTTGAACCAACAGTGGCTGTTACCCAGAATTTTGTGAACAAAGAAAACTTTGGGTTCGTGTGTTTGGATATGGCGCCTGGTTACCATCACAAAGGGGTTTGCCGTGCTGGGTTTCTTGCTCTTGATGAAGGCAATTCTGAAGAGATGGAAGAAGAAACACACGATGGGGACGACAGTACTTTGAGCTATTCAGACCTTACAAGGAAAGAGAAGAGGGTACGGATGAATGGAGGGGGAGAGACTGAACACCACGAAGAGGATGCTAATGGAGTATCAAAGAGATATAATATGTGGAAGAATGGATTCTCATATGATATTGATTTCCTGGCCTCGTTTCTTGATAAAGAAAGAGACCATTACAATTTCCCATGGTCTATGGGGAACTCTGTTGGTCAACGAGAAATGAGAGGCTGGCTATCTAAGCTTTGGGTTCTGAAGCCTGAGATGAGAAACCTCATATGGAAGGTAATTCCTACCATTTGAAGATTTTAGTTTATAGCTTTATAAGAGGCTCTGCATCATCAATTCTTAGTGCTTTCGCTTTGTTTTTTCGTCTTTAGGGAGCATGCATTGCTTTAAATGCTGAGAAATGGTTGCGATGCCTAGAGGAAGTATGTACTTTCCACATCTTGCCGTCGGTTACTGAAGATGAAAAGCTTCCAGTTGGAACTGGCAGCAATCCTGTGAGTTGACCATCTCCTTAAAAAACCTTCACGCAAAAGTTGCTCAATGTTCCGAATTATTTCACCTATATGCTCTGACTTCTCCATTTTTTGTTAGGTTTATCTGTTTTCTGACTATGCGGTAAAATTATTTGTCGAAGGAGGGCTGGAACAATCTATGTACGGTCTTGGAACTGAGGCAAGTAACCTGTATACAAAGAGTTTTGGCACCCCTTGGGCATCTGTTACGATTATAACTCTTTATTTTCTTTTGTGTAGCTCGAGTTTTATGACATTCTTGGCCGAGCTGATTCTCCTTTGAAAACCCATATCCCTGATGTTCTGGCAAGTGGGATTCTTTTCTTCGAAAAAGGATCTTACAAAGTTGTCCCTTGGGATGGCAAGAAAATCCCAGACATTATCACTAGCTCCAATCTCGATTTTGATGCATCAATGTTGAACAGTGAATTCCCCTTTGGTATTTGGAACAAAACCCTACTTGAACATAGAAACCAGGGGAAGCCAGCACCCGATTCTTTCGGTTCATTGAGTTCACATGTTTGGCCTTATATTATAACAAAAAGATGCAAAGGGAAGATATTTGCCCAACTGTGAGTGCTTTTTTTCTTCTATTTCATCTATCCAGGACTCATCATAAAAACCAAATGCATGATCTCTAACTTGAAGCTGTTATTGCAGAAGAGATGACCTGACGTGGAGCGATGCTCAGAACTTGGCTTCCTTTCTGGGACAACAACTGCGCAACCTTCATCTTCTGCCGTATCCACCAGTCACACGTCCTGAGTTCTTCAATGCAAATGATGTTCACGAGGAGTTGAACATTCCATCAGAATGGAAAGTTTTTGTCGATGCTCTGTGCCAAAAGAAGAAGGACGTCACTAGCCGCCTAGAAAACTGGTACGCTTCTTGAAGTTTTTTCGCAATATGACTCCCTGTTTCCATACTTTTGCTATCTGTTGGTGATTGTTTCGTTCAAACCTTTCAGGGGAAATCCGATTCCTCGGGCTCTGATGAACAAAATAGACGAATACATTCCAGATGAATTTTTTGTAGATTTGCTCCATGTTTTCAAGGTTGCTTCTCTTATCTTTCTAAACTTTTTCAGGAATCTATATACCTCCTTAAAAACAGGCCAAAGTTTTGAGAATTAACAGAACATTTTCTGTGCTCATAGGACACAGATGTTGGAGAAGAAATGAAGCCCTGCACCTGGATACACTCAGACGTCATGGACGACAACATTCACATGGAACGATACGCAGATGATGAATCGGTCAATGGCCAGCACAATTCATGGCGTGCCAGTCATATTCTCGACTTCAGCGATTTATCCATAGGTACGTTTTACCGAATGACATTATCTCTCTGAAATTCAAAATCTAAATGCCCAAATTCTGAAAGAGTGAGGAAATTGCAGGAGATCCCATCTACGACTTGATACCAATATACTTGGACGTGTTTAGAGGAGACGCTGATCTTTTCAAGAAGCTTCTAGAAAGTTACGGACTCCCATTGATCAGAAGTAAGATGCCGCCGGAGAATGGAACAAAAACAACAGACACTACGAGGAAGAAAGTACTGTGTCCTTCCTACCGTATAATGTAAGTAATGAAAACTTAAATCATAAACATGAAAAATAGCCTTGAAGCCGCCTCTTGTGTAGTTTTGTAACTGTGATTGGTTTCAGGTGTTACTGTATATTACATGAAGAGAATGTGTTGGGTGCAATGTTCAGTATTTGGGACGAACTTCGGACTGCAGAATCATGGGAACAAATTGAGCAAACTGTTTGGAGTCTACTTAACACCTACTGATCTCTTCTTCTTTATTCGTTTTTTCTTTTTCAGCTGATATTCACGTTCAGAATTTCTTCTTAATTTGTGTTGTTGTATTTGTTGGATTGCAGAAAAATAAGTGTTATTGTTTTATCGTGATAGAAAATAAGTGTTATTCTTTATAACTTTGTCAAAAAAAAAAAAAACATAGAACCTAATAAAATTATTCATGTGTGATTACAATTTATAAATATTATTTTGCTATATAAAAATTTAATATATAATCTTTATTTTTTAATTATTATCACACTCAAATCTGCGTTTAAAATAATCAAAAGTCAAAAGTCTAAAGAACATTTATATTATTCCCTGTGTGTGTATCAGCTTCAGAGACAAGTAATCTCTTTTTGGTAATGCAAAAGAAATAATGGTCACAAAGCGCAAACGAAATCATTAGTGTCGATATCTTCATAATCTGTATCCAAGTCATCAAATTCCATACTACTTCCGATTGCACCACTACTGCTTCCGCCGGAGCCACCAGCACTGGAGAGTCCACCAGCTCCGGCGATCGATTTCCGAGCTTCCTCAATGATCCACACTATCTCTTCCACTGTCTGAGTCTGATCATTCATCCTCAATGATCCTTCCAACATCTCCACCGGCAAGTTCTTGAGAAACCAAGAATGATTCTTCATCTCCTCCATCGTTATTCTCTGTTCCTCCAAGTTACACAATCAAGGCTAATTAGAATCAAAACTGAAATTTTGAAATCGAAATAGTATATCAAAAGAAATAATATTGAAACATAACATTTTTTACCTTTTCAGGTTTAGCGACGAATATCCGAGAGAGAAGATGTTTGCATTCATCAGAAACTCGGACATAATCAGGAACAGAATATTGAGATCTCAGAATCCGACCGATCGTTTTGCGGAAATCTTTAGGATCAGAAGGATCTTCAAAAGGATAAGCACCAACAAGCATTACATACAAAGTGACTCCACAAGACCAAACATCAGCGATTCTGCCATCATATTCTCCTTTTGAAAGGACTTCAGGTGCAATATAAGCAGGTGTTCCTACTGTTGACTTTGGTTGCGAATGAAGAACTCCTGATTTTGAGCATCCGAAATCGCATATCTTTACCCGTGGCGCTGCACTTCCATCTAATAACGTGTTCTCTAGCTTTAGATCTCTATGGCAAATTTGCTTTTCCATTACCAAAAAGAAAGAAAAACTTTATAGTTTCATTTCCAACACAAATAAACCAAAATGTGAAAAAACAAGTTTTTGATTTAAATTGGAATGGTTCTTACAAGACTGTGACAGTAACTAACTCCTGAGATTAGCTGCTGAAAGAAAAACCTTGCCTGAAACCAAATATTAATTCTTCTTTAGATTTTTTTTTTTATTTTTCCTAAACAATGTTTATTTTAGATAATGACAAAAAAATAAAAATAAAAGAGAGACCTCGTCTTCGCTGAATCTTCCGGCACTACAGATTCTTCCGAAGAGTTCTCCCCCGGCGGCGTATTCCATTACTATTGCCAAATGCGTCGCCGTCAATAAAACCTAATTATTTTGTATATTTTCAGAAAAGAAAAAAAAAAGTCATTTTATCTAATTTTGTGTAGAATATAGATGAATTAGCGAATGAAGAAAAAAAAAAAAAAAAAAAANAAAAAAAAAAAAAAAAAAAAAAAAAAAACACTTTGCTATATACCTCCTTGAATCTTATAATATTAGGATGGTTGAGCGACCTATGATTCATGATTTCTCTTTGTACAAGTTCATTAATCTTCACAAAACCCACAAATAAGCATATTAAATAATCAGAGAAAAGTAGTAAAAATAACATTTCTTTAATTAGCTCATATAAAGAGAGGAGTGGATAAGAGAAAAAAGAATACTCCAGAGATAGACCTTTTGGCCTCTCTCGATGAACTTAACAGCGAAAAGCTCTTTGGATAATTTATCACGAACAAGCTTTGCTACTCCGAAATTACCAGACCCGATATCCTTCACTATCTCATACCTCTCCATATTCTGCGACACAAAACAGAGCTTCTCTGTTTCTATGTTATGCTCTGTTTCTTTCAAACTTGATAAAACAACAGAATATAACTTTTTAGAGACAAAAACAAAGACGAAGAAAATCAAACACACGTGTGTATGTAGTATATAAGTGAATCTGAGAGAAAGGAGAGGAATCGAAACAGAGCTCCTCTGTTCTTGTCCAGAAGACAGAAGAACCAAATAAACTAATTGAGGAGAGAGATAACTTAAACAAAAAGGAACGAGATTTTGGAAGTATACGGGAAAGAAGGATATTACCGGAATTTTAGGAAGTGATGTAATAATACAAAGCGTTTAAGATCGATCGCACATTTTCGGATTTGATCTTCTTGGGAACCTGCTTTGCTTTTGAACAGAGTCACTGCTTTTGACTCTGTTTGTGTGTTTATGTGAGGAAAGATCGATGGAGAATTTGACACGTGTCAAATTGCTGAGATTTAAAGAATATCTTATATGAAAAAAAAGTTGACAAAAAAAATCACGAACCATTAAAAGAAAAAAGGGGGAAAATTATGAGAGACATTTAAAGAATGTTGTGCGGTGGGGTTTAAATATTTTTTTTTTTGGGGGTTACCGACATTGCAAAACAAAGATTTAGACAGAAATTTAGATATTAAGTTGTTTCGTAATATGTGCGATTATATTATTACATAAACGAGTATACATTATGTTTTGTACGATGCAGAAATGTTGTTTAGTAGATGAGAAAAGTAGCTTGTCTTCATAGTTTTAATAGTTTAGTAACAAAATTCATGGTTCTGTTTTTCTATGGGAATTAATTGTGATTCTATAAGAGAACTAACTATTGATTGTTTCTTTTCAGCGTTTTAAGTATTTGATTGTTGGGTATTTTGATTTACATATACGAATTGACCCTAAAGTTTAATTTTTAAAGCTTATGAAAAAATGTTGTAAGATTTTTTGGTGTCATCGTAACTCAATATGATTACAAGATAGACGCATGGATCACATCACCTCGATTTTTTTAAAAAAAAATTAATAAGAATTGCAAGAATTGCAAAAAAGAAAATATTTTTTTCTATACTCTTGTCTATTTATATTTTTAAAAATTATTTTCGGTGAATTAAATTCGCTGAACATATAAATTAGGCAGAATATAGAAAACTCGCATAATACATATTTTACAACTCGTAGAACGTAAAATATGTATTATACAATTCGTAAAACATATCAAAAAATATTTTTTAAATATTCTTTTTTACGTTTTTGAAATAATCAAAAATCATTATTTTAAATATTTTTTTTAAATATTTAGATTATAATTAAAAATATTTTTTAAAAACAAATTAGATATTAATATTAGTGATTTTGGAAATAGTTTAGGTACAATTGTGCTTAAAAAAAAGTAAATAAACAAAATTATAGAAAAAGTATATTTTTTTTTTTCTTCTAATTTTCCCTTAAAATTATTGGCCCGAAAGCGTTTCTCAGGCTAAAAACAACTTGTGGTATTGATTGGTTGGTCCCACTGAAAGTAACAATTTTCCAGAATTTGTACTTTAACCCTTTGGACAAAGACATTATTCTAAATTTGGCCCCTATTTTCTCAATGGTCGGTAGTGAAGTGTAAATGTGAGGCCGAGGTTGGATATTTCATTGGACTAAAATTTCCAAACACAATAATGAAAACGACTGAAACGAATATGCAAGACAATTTACAAGGGGCTCACTAAACATCAACAAGTCATCGCACAAGGACTCGTCACTACCGTTCGGCCATGGGCAAAGTTATCAATGCCATGTCCTATTAAGAAAAAATTAATAAAAAACAAAACAACTTAACGAAGAAGTAAGATATAAAAAAAAAAACATAATCATGGATGAGGGATAAGTGTTGGATGAATATAATAAACAAAACAAATCTTCTTGTTTTAATAAGCTCACCAAAGAAAAAAAGAAGAACGTTCGTGTAAAGCGTAACTAATA
>OVAY01002218.1:0-19915 GCA_900406395.1 Kernera saxatilis | reverse complement strand
AAGGTATTACACATTCTATTTAATTTTTGAAATTTTCCAATATTTTTTACTTTTATTATATTTTCAAATAAGCTATTGGAAATTTCCTAGATCCCTGATTAATTGCTCAAGTTGAACCTCAAGGTTATGAGTCTATTAATNGATCCCTGATTAATTGCTCAAGTTGAACCTCAAGGTTATGAGTCTATTAATTATACGTTCAGTTATAATTATATACGTTTAGTTATAATTATAATTATACGTTCAGAAGTGCATAATATCATAAGTATAGCACTTTTAAAACTTATTATATATTTCATAAAAAACTTTGTTTCATCAATTTTATAAATAGTTTTGTTTTGATAAGTTAAAATGGCCATGCCGTGCTTTAGCACGGGCCATAATACTAGTACATTATAATCACTAAACATCGAGGAGAGGAGAGATAATATAAAAGGAGCTGGACCACTTCATTCGTAAACACATAAATTTTGACATTTTAATATATTACCATATGTACTTGTTCTTCATTATGAGATTTGATGCATTTTGGCTATACGAAGATTACTAAATGTAATATTGTGCATAGATTTTATTTCAAAGTTCTATGAAAATAACAACAAAAACATGGTTTTTTCATTGAAATACCAAAAGGAAATTTAAGAGTTAAGACACATGAAATAAAAAAAAAAAACTTTAAAACAAACAGAACGGATACTTAAATCTTGGTTTACTAACACAATAGCATTGTAACCCTAAAAATGACAGCTTGCATCGCTTTTCCTCAGATCCAAGTCTAACTAGATGGACCGATGTCCTCAGACTTTTTAGAGCCACCACTCTTTCTAGTCTTACGGCCACGAGACCAAGCCGCTTGTCCTGGTCCATAGCAATAGTCGAAGAAAAGCTCCTCACCTTCTTCGATTGCTTTACCCGCAAATATTCCAATCCTATGATCTCCTCTCACAATCATCAACTGCACACAAAACCCTAAATTGTTAGGTAATTAAGAAAGATCATCACTTCATTAGTTTGAGTTTCTTGAATTATTTTGTAGATATATGATTGTATATCAATGAATCAATGTTTTAAGGTTAATTATATATGTCCGATGAGATAAAAGTACAAATACTTGGTACCTTGGCATAGCAGTTAGGTTTTGAGGAGTGATTGAGAAATCTAAACTTGTTTCCTTTACGGCGAGCATCAATGACGACCTGTAAAATATTACTTCGATGAGAACTCGCGAATAATAAACATGTAAATTTACCTGAAGAAGAGAAGGTGGGAGAGTAAAGTTACCTGATCATTCAAGGTAAATAGGTAGGAATAACCAAGATGGTCTTCTACTCTTCCACGTTCATTTGCTTCCTCATGAGAGATCAATTCTCCAGTATATTCTCCGAGATACTCATTTTTCTTTAGAGAGTGCTATAATGGATCAAGATTATAATATATCAGTGGCGCACCAATTAATTACAAAAGAGGAACATATATTCACATATAGATAGGGGGATGGGAGCCGGACCAAGCTGGTTAACTCGAATCTAAGGTCTAGGGTTTTGTTTGATCTATCCAAAGTTAAAATTAAAACCATATATAAGCAATTAATAAGAATAAATTATTGGTGCAAACGTCGAAAAACAAAATTATCCGAACAAAATCATTAACAAACACATTTTTCTTTTTGTTACCATATCATGGACAGTTAAAATTTGGTTTTTGGTTTTAATTAAAATCCCTATTCTGATAGTAGCATGATTGCTTACCCGTGTAAATGCACCCCATCCATGAACATCAGACTTTGCAATGAGAATCTAGTGAATAAGAGAAAAGAAAGAAGATAATTAAATATTTAATTCGTATAATTGGTTTAAAAATTCGATGCTGATTTGACGTCGATGCTTACTTACCCTCTTATGTTTCTTAAGGAGGAATTTCATGTTCTTGCATTGGCTTTTCTGTGCTATCTCACCAAGAGAGCCATCTCCACAGCTATATAATAAAACAAAGCTTTCTTATAGTTTTATCATCTTCAACTTTAGTTATCGGATTTTATATTGAAATGAAAATGTTACCTAAGCCAGCAACTCCGACAAATATCTGGATCGCATTCACGAGAAGCAGCAAAGCAAGGACATTGTCGGTTTATGCATTGACCTTTTGCACAGTTACATCCTCCAAAACGATTATTGCATATCTTTCGACACCTGAATAAAAATATAATCAAAAAGTTATTTTGGGGTGAATAATCACTTGTTTAATTAAGTGCTCTCCGCAAACTTGTTTTCAGATAAATCATTTGGCTGAACCTTAAAATCCATGAAAAAATTGCGTTTACGATCAGATCTCAAAAAGATATGAATTGTGAATAAAAAGAATGACATACCCGCAATATTTTTCGCAGCAATTTCCATTAATTAAACAAATGCATTGATCTCCACATATTGGCTTGCAAGTGCATGGTGTGTACGACTTATTTATTTCCTTAGCCGCACGTGTTAAAGCAGGCGGATATTTGGCTTTTTTGCTGACCAACTTAGGTTTTTTTCGGGATAATTCTTTATTAACCTGTAATGAAATCATCAATATGAAACTTGAATAATGTGTTTTTAACATAAAAGTCATGAAGATCACAAATATATTAATTTACCTGATTGTCTGTTTCTGAAGTATCGTTTTGTTCTAACACAATACATTGATCATCTTGTTCACGCATGTAATTGTAAACATCTAAACACGTCTTAACCCCCTTAAGTAAGTTTCTTGTAATCAGACAGCTGTGGCAAAGACATGGACAAGGAACACATTCAAGTGGTATTAAGTATATATATTGGAAATTAGCACAAGATTAAAAAAAAAAAAAAAATAGAATCTATTGAGAAAAACTATTGCAACTACCATGAATCAATTTTTAATTTGTTACCTGTTTTTCCCAAAGATTTTAACTCCTTGCAAGTAAAGATCCTTCTCCACAGGCGTCCACTCATTATCTGCTTGGGACATCTCTGTAATATCTTTTGTTACTTCATTAGTATCAGTTATTACTACACAATCTTCAGTTTCTTTGATTGTATCTGCGACCACATTCTTCCCTTTCTTGTTTGATATAGAGTTATCATTATCCACATCATGAACAGCTTCTGTAACACTCCTTAGCTATTAAACCAGTAATAAACTTAATTAAGAAATGAAAACTATTGAGAGAGAGAGAGAGAGAGAGAGAGAGAGAGAGAGAGAGAGAGAGAGAGAGAGAGAGAGAGAGAGACCTTGAGGTAACAATGCTTAGTGCATTGTTTTCTAACATCTTCATTCTCAAACAAATTAGATTTGTTTTCTCTCTGACAAGCCAAAAAGTCATCTAATTAAGTTAATCACTCTTATGCAACAAAAAAGTTAATTAAATAAATAAATTTAAGCTTACAGTATTAATCACTAGCTGAGATTTTTCATGCATCCGACAACCAAATATCTGTAAAAAGTGAAAAATAAAAAAATATAATAATAATAAAAACATGAACGATCCATTTTCTTTGTGACAAAAAAAAAAAAAGAGATTCAAAAAGTTACCAAGCAACGACGGCAAAAAAGCCTATCAGCAGTATTCGAAAAAGCATTAAATATGCTCGTATCAGAAACGTCCCCAATATTTCCTTCATTCTCAAGCTTATTGAGTTCGTTGTATCTCTCCTACATTAGATTCGAAAGTTAAAAGAACGAAAATTAAAATAGGAAAGATTATTGATCAATGTATGAAGATTTGATTCGATTATTACCAAAATATCTGAAATATCTAATTCGAGGTACTTGGAGAGAGCACTCTGTACCACCAGATCATCCAAACTTTGTTCCTGCCCAATCCTCCTGCAAAATTCTTGACTAATGTTATTAACAACGTTCGATTTATGGTCCGTCTCAATCTATTTGTAAGAAAACTAGAGGTATCAATTTATATACATATTAAAAAAATTCCGTTAATAAATCTTTTCACATTCGTATACACTACTTGCAAGCTTATATAAATGGTCTCTCAATAACCAATAACATTAAATTACGCAAAAACTAACCATATCAACCGATCTACATCCTCGGAAAATTCGAGCTTTTCTTTCTTGGTGTCATCCTCAGCTTCTTCACCTTTTTCACTGTCGCTGCTCAATTCTACTGCCTCACCATTGACATAGTAGCTCTGTTTCTTACCAATCACAGAATCACTTTCAGCCATTAACTGATTACTGCAGATCAAAGACATACATGAGTGTTTATATATGTTGTAGTATATGATTGACTGTTGAAGTTAGTATGAAATAAAAACAAACATGCCTAGCCGTGAAGGCCCAAGTAATGGATCGAGATAGCTGCTCAACAGGAGGAAGCTCGACACTTGAATATGTAAGATCTTCATCAGGAATATTATCTTCTCCGTTAGGATCATAAGAGGAGAAGTCATTGAAATGACGGAGTGGTGTTTCCATTCTAGAAGAAAGAATGTTCTTGTCTCTTCCCTTATTAACCTCTGCAAGCAATTGATGCTGTGAAGCATGAGTAGCCACACTCGGTTTGCATCTCCGCTCGAAAGTTTCCTGTTCATCAAAATAGGTAAATGGTTTTCAAGTTAATTGCAGATTCTGGATATGAAGTGTTCATGTGTTTTCACTTTTATATATTCCTCTTTAGTTGATATATGTAAGTTGAGTAACTTGTTATAAGAAAAAAATTGATTTTGAATCCTTAATATATATATATTTTTTTCAAAACAATTCAATTTTTTTTTTCTTGACATAAATAGTCTTATTTTATAAGTTTTTTTTGTATATGTGGGTTCAGAGTTTTTCAAAACAATTGGACATTCTATTTCGTATAATGTCTCATAAAACAATATGAACCCGTGGGCCATTGCACTGGTATCTTATCCACTTGGGCTGGACCTGTATAATTAATTTGTTTAAAAATCATTTGCAAAGGTTAATTTTAAAACTTTAGATACTATTGTCCGATTTACAATTTTAATTTTATATTTAAGTTTTTTTTTTGTTTCTATACTATTATTATTACTATTATTATTAATTTATTTTTATTACTTGAACGGATATCTAAATTCCAAAAGATAATTATCATATTCGCGCATTTTTTTACCAAATATTTTTTGATTTGGGGATTAAAATTTACTCTTTTTCGTTTTAAAGATTCTGATACCATATAAAAATGTTCGTCAGATTATTATCTGATCTTTTGCAAACGTAGAGTAACCATACCCTTGAAAAATATTTGATGATGTCCTCTCTTTTCAACATAAAATATACAGTGGAAGAATACATAGAAAGCAATCAAAAGTCTCTTACCTTAATATGTTGAAATCTTTCTCTTTCGATTTGCTCTTTGACCTGATTCAATTCGGGTGGCAAATCCTCACCATCTTCATGATTTTCCTGAATAAAATCAACAATAAAGTTCTTAAAGCACATTCAAATCAAGAAAATTATGCAAAAATGTCAAAAATAAATAAAATACGACGAGAAGCAGTAAAAATACACGACGGAAAAAAATTAGGTCTATTGCTTCTAACACTTCTCAGAAATTTTACGGATCGTGGGAGTCATGAGACGAATAACATATGTATGATAAAACTCAAAACTCTAATATACGTTTGTTGATTTCGATCCTAGTGGGACTCGAATAGCGAAGAGTTTTACCGATTATCAAACGGTCTTCGAAATCCACAAAAAACAATTAAGAGAAGACTGTAACAAACACGACTTGTAAGATTTACCTTCTCCATTATTCCCTCGCTTCGTATTTTCAAGTGGTTTCTGATGTTGTTGGAAGGGAATGCATGTGGTTTAAATAAGAGGTAAAAAGAAACCGTGAAAACAAATTAACAAGGAAAATGATAATATGAAAAACACGTATTTGGTAGTATGGTTTAAAAGGAAAATAATATGAAAAATATAAAGATATTTTTATTTTAGAGATATAATACTTAGTATATATGTGGTTGTTGGTTGGGTTGGTGATGTACTCCGTTTTTACGTGTTTTTCTCGTTTGTTTTTGAGTTTTTTATCGAGTCAAAGTGTGTTTTTAGAGTTAAAAATGAGAACGAACAAAAAATATTTGGAGTAAATTTATAGAGAATATTAGACGGTGTTTTGACATCTCAAGTTTAAACATATTTATGCGATAAGTTGGTTTAAACCCATGACAAAAAATATGGATATATTCGAATGTCAGCGCCTCAATGGCACAATGAAACTTAATAAGCTACTCTGATCTTCAACCCGAAGAAATCAATATATCAATGTTTATGTAAAGATATATTTTGTACACGTATTTAGCTATTGATACATTGTGTATTTGTATTTTATGAAAATGTATATACAAAATGTCAAAACTATATTTCATAACTCATAAGCGCAATGTTTTCAGCTCTATTTCATTCTCCTATTAGGAAACCTACAACAATGCATGTATCAATGGTTCAAGTGCTAGATGGTTGTGTTGCTTCTTTTTGGTATGATATATACTAGACAAACATTGGTCTTCTTTTGAATATTGGACAACTTGGTTCGAGTATGCTGAGATTGGGTCTTGATGCCAAAGTTTTTGCAGCTGTAAGAAATGGATCGTGGTCCCTTCCACTTGCAAGATCTGACTCTGTGGAAAGCCTTCTGGTTTATCTGCAAGGATCCCATCTCCAGCTTCCTCTTTTTTGTCGTGACAAGTTCCTTTGGAGATCTCCTTGACGCTTTTATTCTCTTACATTCTCTACAAAGGGCACCTGGGAACAGATAAGAGAAGTGACACCGTTACTACAATGGACCAAAAGTGTGTGGTTCAAGGAACACATCCCCAAATGCTCTTTTATTCTCTGGCTAGTTGGTTTTAGGAGACTGACAACAAGGGACATAGCTAGGTCTTGGGGTATGGCTTTGCCATCTGCCTGCGCTTTGTGCCTCTCAGGTACTGAAGATCTTATTTGCTACTCTCCTTCACGAGTCAAAATAGCGCTTCCTCCCCTCCTTGAATTTTATTTCGGTTGTGTGGCTCTTCTTTTTTGATCTTTTGCTTATTTAGTTATGTACTGCGTTTCATTATTTGTAATGGGTAGCTTAGTTGTAAACTTTTAATATTTGGTATTAAATCTTTACATTAAAACAAAAACAAAAATGCGGGTATCGATCTGTATCTACCCATTTATGAGTAAGGAAACGGTATTGTCGTTAATGTCATACTCCCTCTGTTTCATATTAGTTGATGTTTAAGATTTGGACACACAAATTAAGAATTCACATAAATTTATAATTTTTTAATTTTTTCTACAAAAAAAACATTATTTATAATAAAAAGCAATTCAACCAATAATCAAAAAAACTACACAATACTATTGGTCAAAAAATATTAAATAAAATCTAATTTTGCATTGGAAGTATAAAACATCAACTAAATTGAAACAAATTTTTTTGGCTAAAACATCAACTAATATGAAGCAGAGGGAGTATTATTCACTAATCACAAAATTTTGTCCAGCGCCAACGAATAAAATTTCATATTTGTGTTGTTTTGTATATTTAATCTTAAACGTTTTTTTTTTATTACTAGTTAAGTCTATCACAACTACAAAAATATTGAATGAATTAAAAAAAAAAAAAATTCAGTTGATGAGAGTAAATCTCTTCTTACACATGATCATCATCAACAACACAAGATTCACATCCTTTTCTCGACCTCTTGATGGTCAAAATTAACATATTCACAAAAAACGAAAACCCTTTGAAGATCTTCACCATACCAATCACAACGCAGATGTAATACATCCACCAGTTGACAATATCGAAACACTCCAAACGAGTCATAAGGTTACGTTTAACCTCTGCAACCACCACCAAACTTTCTACCTCATCTCTTAGCCTCCACCACCACATTAGACCAAAAGTCACTGCCACGACGGCTCTCTCCGACCACCTCTCCTCCTCCACGTAAACCCCGAAAACAGTGTCGTCGACCACCGGCTTAACCACGACTCTAAACCACATCAGCATCACTTCGTGTAGGCCCAAAAAGAACATAACCCTAACCAAGACCCACCTTTCTTGCGACGCAAGAAAAAAGCTTTTGTCTGGATTTGTAGACAGGGTCGTGCTCATGGTTCCTTCGATTCCGAAGGCAACACAAGCTTGGACGATGAAGAGAGCGATCCAGCAGACGTGAAGATGGGAATGAAAAACAGAGCATTCTGGTTTTCCGGAGAGATTGTGGATTAAAGTGGAGACGATGATGAGAGACAAGATTGTGTATAAGACTCCGACATCGGCTTGATGAAGAAAGGAGGATACGCGGGAGACGGTGACAGGAACTGAGGAGAGAGAGAGACGTGAAAGGAAGAGAAAAGAGAGAGGGACGAGGAGACTAAGTAGGCTAATGGAGATCATTTGAAATGGTCGAACCAGTGACCAGGTACTTCTTGTGTTCTTCTGTGCTTCTTCATTTTCCATCTTAATCGCAAAGAAAAGAAACACTCAGAAGAAAATGGGAAGACACTGTCGTCTTGGATGAGAAGAAACAGAGGATGTAAGAGAGGTATATATATAAAACCTTTAGGAAGTGTGTTTGGCAACCACGTTTATGGTCGTCTAGCGACAAAAAGGTTCCTTTTCTTCTTTTGTTTTTTTTAATCTGCTATAATTATTAAAAATTTCCAGATTTTTTCTAATGACCCACAAATTTTCATATAAGTTTATCGATTAACACAGCCGGCCGATGGATACTCCTCGTGTTTCGTTTTATTTTCTATGAAAAAAAAATAATAGTAGTGAAGATAATGTTAATACTTTAAGCTAAAATTCGTATTAAACGAAGTAAGTTGGCAACTTTTTTTATTGAAAATAATGTGCCAAAGGACTTTGACCAATATGCATCCGACGGACCCAACATATCTTAGTGTTCGACCATTACATGGATAAAGTTCCTATATGTCTTTTTTTTTTTTAATTAGATCGCAAATACGTGTGTATATAAAACTATATGTAGATTTAACGTTATATTAAATATTTTCTGATTTGTTTGTTAAAGAGAGATAAATTCAAGGTCTTGAATGACAGGTAATAACACAATAGAAAAGTTAGTTATAAATCCTTGTGTTAAGAATTGACAAACTCAGGATTAAGACTAGTGGAGTTGTAACTTTCAGTTTGGACTTTCGTTCTCAAAAAAAAAAAAAAAAAACTTTCAGTTTGGAAATAAAAGTCAAATAAAAATTTTATTTCCATTACCGTCTAAAAATAATAAATATCAATCACGGTGCGAACACAAAAAAAAAAAGCGACAAGATTCACGAGTAGCAGAAAAGAAAAAAACGGTTAAAATATGGCGGTAAAATTTTGTTTTCTGTTTTCACTTTCTATTCAAGAAATAAAACTACCTTTATTTTCACAGTTTAACCGATCACCAATTGAAGCCCAATAGGCAATAGGTATCAAGCAGATGATTTCGGAGAGTTAACATCCACATTATAAGTATGAAACTAGAACGTTGGTACACAAAAATTAAAATGGGCTAATAATTCGATTCGATTATAAAGGATCAAAACATTGCATAAAGGTCAATGTTATTCAATCAAACAGGCAGAGCAAGAAACTTTACTTTGTTCTTCATGTATGTATCAGCTACTGATTTTGATCCCATAACAAATCTGATTTTCCTTGTAGAATAAAAGCACATTTCATGGAAAATCTCAGTTCACAAAAGGCCCCCAAAAAAAGTGCTAAGCTGAACCATTACCTTCAGGCGATTAAGCTGCTGCAAGTGGCTGAAGAGCTTTAAGAGGGTTCATGATGACACCATCGATAAGTCCATATTCTTTTGCCTCTTTAGCACTCATGAAGAAATCGCGGTCTGTGTCCTGGTTTATCTTTTCTAGGCTTTGACCAGTTTGGTACGCGAGGTAACCGTTCAGGTTTGCCTTGTGATGCAGCATTTCATTTGCCTGGTTTCAGACCATGAACTTGCCCGGTTAGGTTTAATAATGAATTGATATTTCAAAACAATCTAGTCTCACCAAAAACTTAAGGCAAAGGCTGGAATGAATTCGAAATAAGAAGGCGTGGATGAATAACCTGAATGTCTATGTCGGTTTGGCCACCTTGAGCTCCACCAAGAGGCTGATGGATCATTATCCTTGAGTTTGGTAGACTGTATCTTTTTCCTACAGTTATACAAATAAAGCTAAGCTCACATCGGGAAATTAAAAAGAATTAACTAAAGCTTTTACTAATGAATGAAAGGACTAAGAGACTACCTTTGGTTCCAGCACTAAGCAAAAAAGCTCCCATACTGTTCATAAAAAACAAAAACAAAAACAGAAGAAAAGGACGATATTACAATCCATACAAACCCAAAATTTAAAAACATAAAAAGAAAAAGATTTCGTTTTCAAGAAATGCTGTGTGTTTGAATGGTAAGGGTTTTGGTCATGCATCCAACAAAAAGATCAGCTAACCACACTGACAAGAGAAGTTTAAAACTATACAAGAAACTATCAATTAACCAAGGACCCTCAAAAACCAATGCATAAATGAGAGTAAAAGGATGGTGAAAGTTTCACCTAGCAGCTAGACCGACACAAACAGTGGACACATCAGGCCGGATATGCCTCATAGTATCGAAGATAGCCATGCCTGGGGAAAGTGAGAGATACAAGGGTCATTAACAATGAAAACCGAAAAAAAAAAGATGATACATAAGAGAAACTTTAACTGATGGAAACAAGTAAGCTAAGAAAGTGTTATTACCAGCTGTAACTGATCCACCAGGAGAATTCACATACATGACAATATCCTGTTTAACATAAGCACTATCAGAATCCTAATCAAAACATCTGAATCAAGAAACAAGACATGAATTTTACAATAGCTGACCTTGGTAGGATCAACAGCATCAAGGTAGAGAAGCTGAGCTACGATTATGTTAGCCATATCATCGTCCACAGCACCACCACAGCGAATAATCCTCTAAAGATCAAAATAAAAAACAAACCAATTCATTAACAGGAAGACTAAGCTGGGAACTTTGATAATCTTAAACAAAGAGATTTCATCAGTTTACATATTGGAAGAGCTGGCTTATGATACTCTGGAAACGCTCTTGCACCATAGGAGGCGGTCCTTGTCCTTGAGCATACGTAGGAAAATACGGCGAAGATGGGAGTTGTAAATCATTTCTGCACAGTAACATACTTCCACATTTAACCATCAAAAGAGTTCGGAATCACAGTTCAAGAACATCGTCAAACTCAAATTTCACCTTATGGACCAAACTCCCTGAGGAGAGGGAATCTCCGGTGTCCAGGTATTTCCGGAATACACAGCCTTCGGAGATGAGTTCTTCCAATTCTTTCTGTCGCTAACTAACTTCTTCGTCTTCCTGCACACATAATTCGTCCAGTCTCTTAAACCCCTAAATTAACCTAAGATTCCGTAATTTCGAGAGAAATCGCAGTGAAGAACACCGGAATATGCATTTACCTTGAACGAAGGGGCTCGAAAGAGAGAGAAAGCTTCGGAGAATCGAAAGAGGAGCCATTGGGACTTGCGGAGACGAATCCGGCAGTAAACCTGAGAGAAGACGCCGATGTGGAGACGCAAGCATGAGCCATTTCTTGTTCAATTTGGGATGATGAAACCCTAATTCCGTCACCGGCGAGGAATTTCCGGCGCCCTTATCCTTCCGAAATTTGGGGATTTTTTTGTTCTTCGAAGAGTAAATGGTGACTAAACTGACTACAGGTTCTCTAATTGATATCTGTTTTGATGTCGGGTCGGGTTTTTAACCCGTTAATTCATAATGGGGCGGGTCTATTTCAGGTCCGATAATATTACACGCAAACGCATTTTGTTTTTAGCTTCGGTACTTACAAAACGCGATTGTCACGTGTTATTTTCAAGCTGAAAATTTAGAAAATTAGTCTTAAAATTAAAACTAAATGCATTTACAACAAATATCTGTCCACGTTGCAAACTATAACATTTATCAATAAAATCAATTTAGTAATAAAAATATTAATTTAGACGTTTTAAATCGCGTATATAATATATCAGGTACTTTACGTTTCCCAGATATTTTGCTTAATTAAAATATAATTCTCATATTATACAATTTTTTCATCAGAAACAAAAAAACTACGTACAGATATCTCCCCTGAATCACAATACTCACTATAATTATAACTTATACATTATCAGATAATTAATCGCTTCACAAAGTATCCAAAAACTCATATTATACACTTCTCAATATACTCTCACTTCAAATTTTAAATGTTGTCAACGTTTTTTAATTTGTATTTTTAACATTGAAATATTTTTTCCTTTGGTTCGAGTGAGTTAATTACATGAATTACATGTAGATCATCTGAGAAATAGCCAAGACATTGCTACAAAGCTTCTTAAGAAAAGCATCAACCTTAGCCATCGGCGACTCAAGCTCCGGCGATTCAGTGAACGCGTCCGAGCAAGTGACGACATCAGCGATCGCAGCACTCACCACACTCTCGAGCCGTCCAAAGTTTCCATCATCGACGGCTACGGAAGCATCGTTAAGATCATCGAGAAGCGACTCATAGTTATCGACACACAAGTCCAAGACATCCGCCACGTCACGCGGCGTTGAATGGTCAACGATGAGACGCTTGGCTAAGTCGAGCGTGGCGTTAGCTTTCTCGTAGAGCGCGCTCATCTCCATTCGAAGAACGTCGATGGGTTTAGGCTCGAATCTGCGGAACTCACGGAGGAGTGGGAGGATCGAGACGACGCATTCGGCGGCGTAATCGGTGCCGGAGCAGACGGACTCAACGGAGGGTGATACGTGGAGGGATGAGATGTTGAAGTTAGAGAGATCCGGGAGGTTTTTGATGGTGTTTTTGAGGTCAGAAAGGTCAAAAGTATCGCATTGCGAGAAGCTGGAGAAGTCGGTTTCAGTGATTTTATCTTTGGTGGTGGTTACGGCGGGAGAAGGAGCAGCGGAAGGGACGATGGAGGAGAAGATACGAGCCGAGGAAGAAGGTAATGAGAAGAGAGAAAACAGAGCAAGAGAGAAACAGAGCAATGGTGTTGAAGTTTTCATTCTTTCTCTCTCTCTCTCACTTTTGTTGAAAAGGGACAAAAGAAGGTTATTAAAAAAATGTAAGAGAAATTGTTTTCATTATAAACACTAATTTTAGAGTAATTTTTGTTATCTAATTTCAGAAGTGTTCGGTTCATGAGCTTTTTTTTTTGTTTCCCAGTTAATATTTTTTTGTTGGTATGATTTGCCAGTTAATATTGTTACTTGTTAATATCTTTTATCATTATGGTAATAAAATAACCAAATATAGATCATATCAAGATGGTTCAGCCGTTCAGGGATAATTGGTTTCGCTTGGTGAGTCAAAAATAAGAAGGAAAAATAATTAAAAATGATATCATCAAATCGAAATTCTTTATAAATACAACTTTTTTTGTTTGACAGCATTATAAATACAACCTTAGAAAGAAGGAAAACAAAAACAAATGAACATAAATAGCTTCATAAATTTGTATACAACAACAACAAAAAATATACGTTATGGGAAAAACAAAAAAAAAAACCTTTTAATACATAGCCTAGTTTTGACTCAAGTGACTCAAATGTCAAAACTCTCATAAACCAATAAGAGGTTATAAATATATCAATCAGAAGCAGTCATGTGAAGCTGAACAAGCGAAGCATAAACCCCACCGTCGATTTTGATCAACGTCTCGTGAGTTCCTTTCTCAGCGATCACACCGTTCTTAACGACGGCGATGACGTCAGCGTTTTTGATGGTTGATAACCGGTGAGCCACCACGACCGTGGTTCGGTTCACCATCACTCGGTCAAGCGCGTCTTGAACCACTCGCTCTGATTCCGCATCAAGTGCACTCGTTGCTTCGTCCAAAAGCAATATCTTCGGCTCTTTCACGATCGCGCGTGCTATAGCCACGCGCTGTTTCTGTCCTCCTGATAACTGAATTCCTCTTTCTCCAACCACCGTGTCGTAACCCTAAAAAAGTGTATAGCTTGCAACGTAAGTAAACTTTGAAAAAAGCAGAGTATTTTTTTCAATTTTCTTTTGTTTTTTTGTTCCTTACCTGTTGTATGCTAGAGATGAATTTGTGTGCATTGGCGAGTTCTGCAGCGGCTATGATTTCAGACTCTGTCGCAGCATCTTCGCTTCCTTTGCCATAAGCAATGTTGGCCCGAACCGTGTCGTTGAATAAGACAGGCTCTTGTCCCACGAGTCCCATTTGTTGTCTCAACCATTTCAATTGCAGCTTCTTGAGCTCAACTCCGTCTAGAGTTATATGACCAGAATCCGGATCGTAGAATCTTTGTAACAGAGATATCACTGTTGATTTTCCCGACCCACTTTCTCCGACCAAAGCAACCGTCTGAAAATAAAAAGAGACAGAAATTGATCAGAAACTTGAGTGATAAAAATTTCTTCCGAGAAAGTTTCGGTTTAGTCCAAAGATTTTTTTACCTTTCCTGCACGAATGGTTAAGCAAAGATCTCGAAAGATCTGAATGTCTGGTCTTGCTGGATAAGTGAAGCTTAAGTGACGAAACTCGATATCTCCCTTAACATTCTCCAAGACTGTCCCTGACTCATCGCTCGAATCTATCTTCGATTTTCTATCGATGATTCCAAAGATTGAAGCAGCTGCAACCTTAGCTTTGCTTGAGTCCGGAGCGAAAGTACTCGATTGAGAAATCCCAATCGCTGCCATTGTTAACGCAAAGAACACCTGCAAGATCCATTCTTCTTCATTACTAGGTCACAGGGATTTTCAATCATATTTAAGAAGTGATTAATACACTACTTTACCTGGAAAACATTATTGAAAGTTGTCTTGCCGGCTTCAACCAATCTAGCGCCTGCGTAGAAGCTTGTCGCGTAGACACAAAACAGAATGAAGAAGGAGAAACCAAACCCTAATCCGCTGATGAAGCCTTGCTTTATCCCATCTTTTATCGGACCTTCGCATTGCTTCTTATACATCTGCATCACTTTCTCCTCCGCGCAAAAAGACGCGACTGTTCTTATACTCCCCACCGCATCATTTGCCACCTGGCTCGCATCCTCGTACTTACTCTGCAAAGTTATCCAAAACATGCATAAGTTTCTTGATTCACAAGAAAAAACAGAGGATATGACTGAACATATAATAATCCTAACCGAAATTATGGAACCGAATTAACTGATATACGGACCTTTGCATCGGCGCTGAATCCTTTCATGAACTTGACTTGAATATAACCATTGATACCAATAAGAGGAAGCATCACTAAGATTATAAGCGCCAGTTCCCAACTCGCAGTGAACGCTATAATCAATCCGGACGCAGCAGACGCAGCGTTTTGAACGGCTAGAGACAACGCATCGCCAACCAGAGCCCTAATCAAAGCTGCATCAGCCGATAGCCTCGCACCAATCGTACCGCTCGAGTTCTGTGGCTCATCGAACCACCCAACCTCCATGTGAACCGCTTTCTCAAAACACATTGTTCGTATTCGTCGAATCAGTTTCCCTCCAGCTACTGCAAACAAGTACATTTGAGCCGGTGAGACGATCAACGAAGTCACTCCAAGAGCTACGAATATTATCGCCCAGAATCTTGAATCTTTCTTTAGTTGGTCAGCCGGTTTGAAGAACGCTTCGATGACTCTTGCAATCAGAATCCCGAAAAGCGGGAAAATCGCGCCATTGATCGCTGCTGCTACGGTTCCTAGAAGGAGAACCGGGATCTCGGTTTTGTTTAGAGCCGCGATTCGGGTGAGCGATACATTCTGAACCGGTTCTTGACCCGCCTTTCCAGTCTCCTCCTGGCTTACTCGGTGGCTTCCGCTACCGAGTTCTAGTCCTGCGGTTAAACCAAGAACATTCAAAGAATGATGACGGCTGCTATTCCCAACCGACGAAGCTCCGCCACTAATAACCGAACCATCCATTGATTTCTTCAGATTCGAATTCCGGAAAGACGATCCCGAAGAAATCTCTGATGTCTTCCCATCTTGACCCTTGTTTACCTCTTGTAATCGAATGAGCTGCGAATAAGCTCCCTCTGGATCCTTCAACAGCTCGGAATGCGAACCTTTTTCCACCATTTTCCCGCGGTGAATAACCGCAATCATGTCCGCGTTTCTAACTGTGCTCAACCGATGCGCGACGATGACCGTAGTCCGGTTAACCATCACTCTGTCCAAAGCCTCTTGAACCACTCTTTCGGATTCTGCATCGAGCGCGCTCGTTGCTTCATCCAGCAGCAAAATCCGCGGATCTTTAAGGATCGCTCTCGCAATCGCTATCCTCTGTTTCTGCCCTCCCGAGAGCTGTGTCCCGTGCTCTCCTACCATTGTATCCAACCCCTGAGGCAACTTATCTATAAACTTGGCCGCATTTGCTAGCTCTGTTGCCGCTTTGATCTCTTGAACCGTCGCGTTTGCTTTCCCGTATGCGATATTCTCCATGATGCTCGACGAAAACAGAACCGGTTCTTGGCTAACCAATCCGATTTTGCTTCTAATCCATTTCAACTGAAACTCCTTAAGATTGATTCCATCAATGAGTACTTCACCGGCTTTCGGATCGTAAAACCTCTCAATCAAACTGATCACGGTTGATTTTCCGCTTCCGCTTTCTCCTACTAATGCTGCTGTTGCGCCGCTCGGGATAAACAGAGAGAATCCGTCGAATATCTCCTCGTCTGGCCTCGCAGGGTAACTGAAGTGCACATCTTTAAGTTCGATGTCTCCTCTGATATCTTCAAGAACCTTTCCATTTTCGTCGTAAGCATCAATCAAAGGCTTTCTTTTGATCGTCTCAAACATCTTATACGCTGCAGCTTGACCCGCTGCAAATGCGGTTAGACATGGAGATGTTTGCCCAAGCGACCTAAAGGAATAAAAAACAGAACATAACTGTTAGTAAAAACGAACTTATCTAATGTATATAAGTACTGTCTCTCTCGGCCTTTACTTACATTGAACCTGCGACCACAATGATGATCACGTTGATCACAGCGCCACCGGTATACCCTTTCTCTACTATCATCTTCCCACCAAACCAAATAGCCAAAGCATAGCTGCTAAAAAACACCATGAACATTACTCCGAGTCCTAAACCGGTCGAGAAGCCTTGATGAATGCCAGATTTATACGCCGAAGTAATGAACTTCTTGTAGCTGTTTATCGCTTGTTTCTCTCCCGTGAAAGAAGCAACCTTTATAAAACAAAATGAAATTCAGCAACAAATCTCAGTTAAAAGATTGATTGGTATCTTAGGAAGTTGAGTATCACCGTTCGGATAGACCCAATTGTCTGTTCAACAACAGTTGCTGCTTTTGCATAAGCGGCTTGTCCCCGGGAAGAAGCTCGAGTGACTATCAGGGCCATGGCTGCACCAGCCATAGCCAGAAGAGGAATTGAAGTTAACATAACCAACGTTAGTAACCATCCTTTTGCGAAAGCTAAAGCAAATCCACCAATGAACGTAGCGAACAACTGAATAAACTTCCCAACCTGCAAGATCCAAGAAAAAGTAATCGACTTTTAAACGAATCCACTCATTATATATCAACAACATCAAAGTTTCTCTATTCGTTGTATTGACCTTCTCGCCCATGGCATCTTGTATAAGAACCGTATCTCCAGACATTCTACCAACAACCTCTCCTGTGTTTGTTTCCACATCGAAGAATCCAATGTCTTGTCTCAGAATTGTTTTTAGATACATACTCCTTATCCTCGCGGCTTGTCTCTCTCCCGTGATCATCCAACAAGCCACCTCTACAAAAACGAAAAAACCGAAACTTCAACTCTTCAATTCTCAAAATCCTTATGTAGAATGCAATTGAGAAACCACACCAAACAAACCCGAAACTCTTCTTCTTCCTCAATTTCTAATCCAACACAAAAAAAAAACCAAAACTTTTTTTCCCTGGGTTTTATAATCCTTATGTAAAATTGCAATGGAGAAAAACACGGATTGGTTATGACTTACGAAGAAACGCTGCTCCTAGTGTTCCAAGTCCAAGGTATACGAATTTCAGACAAACCTATAAGAGGAAACATTATCAGTAAGTGAGATCTATATAAGCCAATAACACACCAAAAAGTCAAAAGTTTTGATTTATATTATCAGTAAATTAATGTGATCTATATTAAGCCAAGAACGTAATCAAGTTTTGATTATTTTTTGGTCATAACAATGCTTACCTTTGAGATAACATCAACAATGTCTTTGTTGTTCTGATTTTGTCCAAAGGAATCAATGAGATCACCAAACAACAACGTCATGAGAGGTAAACACACACCGTTCCCGATAGCTCCGATTGAGCCACAGATCATCAAGAACACATCAACGGAATCTGCAAATGCGAATAGCTTGTAGAACGGAACAGTCTTCGTCTTTTCATCGGTTTTTTTCTTCTTCGTCTCTTCATCTTCTCCATCTATGGGAGTTCTTGAAGTTGAGGGCTCGTGTGAAACAGAGTCGCCTTCTCCGGCGCCGTCACGGTTCATTTCCGGCGCTGGCAGAGAACAAAAAAATTCAAAAAGTTATAAATCTGATAATACCCAGATCGAGATCAACTGTATATAATAAAAGAAGACTCTAAAGTTACGAGCTTTCTTCTTCAGGTTTCGAATAGATTTATCAAAGAAACTGAACTTATGAGCAGGAAAAGGAATGATGTTTTTTTTTTTTAACTTTTTCCTAAAACCCAGAAAAGGCTGAGAAATTGGATATTTTAAGAAACGTTTCAATCGAATCCTTTTTGAGAAACCTTAGAGTTTGCTAATGTAAATCCAAAAATCCACTTGCGGAATAAGATTTGTCCCTTTTTATAATTTCAATCTTAAAGAGCTCCCAGAAATTATCACCAATGAAACAGAGTCTGTTAGGGAAAAAGAGTCACATGCTTGCTCAAAAAAAAAAAAAAAAAAGAGTCACATGCTTTGCATTACCCGAAAAATCAGAAAGATCAATTAAAAACAAAACCCAATCAGAGTTAAAAGAGACGAGACCTGAAAGATGTGAAGCTGCGAAAAGCGTATGATTTTGAAACTTTGGGGGAATAAGACGTGAGACGAAACTGTGTTGTTGTCTTCCACTTGTTTAACTCTTATTTTATTCCACTTTCTAGATTCCAATTTGTATCTGCAGAAATTACGAGCATTTTTGCCTTTTTATATGCAACTCTTCTTTTGGGTTTTTGCGAAAATTGCTTGTGAAGCAAGGAGAGTGGGAATAAAGTGAATAAACTATAGTGATGGATCGGTCAAAAAGCATCATAATTATGCATTTTGAAGTATTTATTCAAAAAATCATATATCTTCTTTTTTCTTGAACCCACAGCCAAAATATATTTGGGTTACGCCTCTTAAGAAAATATATTTTCAAAATTAAATTAATTACAGTAAAACCTCTATAAATTAATAATATCGGGATTGTGAAATTTTATTAATTTAATGAGATATTAATTTATCGATAAATTAATATTTATTAATTTCTAGAGATATTTTTTATTTAGTCCATATTTTTTGAAAATTATTTTGTAAACGATGATATATCAATAAATTTAGATGAATCTATTTGTAAAATAACATATATGAACTTGAAGTTAATGATTATAAATCTCAGATATCGCAATAAAATGTATGTTAACAACCAATTAGATTATCCCAATAAAAATATTTATATGTTAGAAATTCAACGTTTAAAAAAATTGATACTACNCCAATTAGATTATCCCAATAAAAATATTTATATGTTAGAAATTCAACGTTTAAAAAAATTGATACTACTAAAAGTGATGATGAAGTTAATACACTATAGTATATTTGGAAGTATTTAAACATTGAACAAACAATTTTCATGTCTAGATTT
>OVAY01002217.1:3944-19918 GCA_900406395.1 Kernera saxatilis | reverse complement strand
TAATATTACAATGATGTTATGTGTTGATACTATATAAAAAAAATCCGTGCGTAGCGCGGATCAAAAATCTAGTCTATACTACATAAAAGTTGAAACTATAAGCTCCTAAAGACGTCCACATGGGATTTAAAAAAACCGATTATTATTGGTCCACGTCATCGTTATTTTATTTTATTGGTCTATGTCATGTTTAACATATATTATTTATGATAATAATAACCAGTAAAAAAAAAAAGGAAAATAAACATAAAAATGTAAACTAACATAAAACAAAATATCTCAAAACTTAAATTAACATATTATACGAAAAAGTTAAATCGGTCAAAAATAAAAAAAGAAAATCAACATTAAAAAGTAAAATAACATAAAATTTAAAGTTTATTAAGGAAACCTTAATATACATAAGAAATATGAAAAATAGCTATATTGTTTATCAATTACCTTTTTCTATTTTTTTCTAACTTCCATATTAATATTAAGCCAATAGATTTAAACATAATTTTATTTCTAGGCAAGAAGATCGGAAGCTACTTTGCCATGTCAGAGACAAGACAACAAGGCGAGAACTTAACTAAGGTACTATTTAGGTTTCTCATAAAAATGCTATTGAAACCTATATTATGTTTGTAGCCCTCACATAGACTGCAAGTCTCGAGTCTTGAGTTATAAGGTTTTCTCTCACGTAAGCTGCTTCAATATATGATAACAATGATTGGGAAGATTTTGCTGCGGTATATGCTATTTCCCATGTTTCTTTGGTGTGTGGGTGATGTTTTTTAGGAGGATTGCTATTCTGTTCGATTGCTTATTTGTGGATTTCAGTGAAATATTTTATGGATATTTTTTTTTGTCAACAGAAAAAAAAATAATTTAATGTGATATTTTTATTAATATAATATTGATATTTTTAATATATTTTGTTTTAATAATTTTTTATGAATTTTTAATTTCTTAGTGAGATACCCACTAAGTTTCTTATTTAATACTATAATATTAATATTTTTAATGTAGATTTAATATTTTAGGATATCAAAATATAAAATAAAATAATAATAATTGTACTTAATTTTAACAAAATGTCAAAATAATATTTTTATTATTTGAAATCTCATATTTTCTGAAAAATATTTAGTATTATTGTATTAACTAAAGCAATCTTATTAAAAATATTTAGTATTATTGTATTAACTAAAGTAATCTTAATTTAATATTATTATATTAAATTTTACTTATATTAATATATAATTTAAATTTATACATAATGAAGTTTTGCTACATGGCTGTTAAGTGTTGGAGATGGAAATTCATCCACAAATGAAGCAAAAGTTGTAAATAAATATGATGGTCATATGGTGGTAGTTGATCACAAATTCCTAATGCAATCAACTGGAGATCATTTCATGATATATTCCTATAGTTTTCACCTTAAAAAGAGTTGTGAATTTATATGTTATGCAGTTTGCTCATTTGTCGTCAAATGCTAGCGAGTGAGAAAATGGCGAAGAGTGAAAGAGAAACAAAAAGTATGGCAAAGAAGTTGTTGGATCTGTTAGATGGTAAGGAGGAAGCATGACTGATGGAGATTGTTGAAAGAACAATGAGTGAAGAAGTAGAAGAGAAGAAGAAGATGATGAGAGGATTATTGGGGAAGAGTTTGGAAGAAGGAAACACAATATATGAGAGAGTTACATGTATATACAGTGAGAGGAGTTTTATTGGCTGGGAATGGAGAAAAATAGAAGAGATTGGTTGAAAGAGAGATGGATAAAGTGGGAGGAGGAGGAAGTAGTGGCTTGAAAGAGAGCGTTTTGGAGACCGCTCGAGTTCTTGGAGTTGTGGCTTGTGGCTTGTGTCTCGGTCAGAGTTCATGGTCCATGGTTGACTCATCTCATGCAACATCAACCTTTAAACCAGACAGGTAACTTGTATAACTTCTGTATATATCTATAGTTATAATTACACGTGTAATGTAAGTTGTTTTATGCTTTGATGATGTTGATGATGTAATAATGCATATGCTAATTTGTGTTGGTCTTCTTCTTCTTAGCTTTTTTTACTCCTTGATGTGGTACAAAAGAATAAAGTGCTTAAAATAGCTTATTGTAAATAGTTTGAAACGTTGTATATGAGTTAATAGTTTCAAACTAATTATTGTATTTAACTATTTTTTCTATTTTTTCGCGGACCACATATATCAATGTACCATATAGTTTATTGATGGCATCCCAAATATTAAAAAAGTTGAGTAAGATCATAAAAATTGAATTTTTATATGTAATAGTTAGAGATAATTGAGTAAGATTGCTTAAAATAAAAATAAAAATCAACATAAAAAAAAATTTAACTAACAAAAAAACTCTCTTAATTTTGTTTGTCAAAGACTCTTAATTTCATATTAACAAACAAAAATGTAAATTAACTTAATGTTTTATGAGGAAAATTTCTTAATTCTAGGTAATCATCTCAAATAAATTAATTTAAAATTAAAAAAAAAATCAACATCAAAGAAACAAAAAAGTCAAAAAAAAATTAAAAAAAAAAAATTCTTAATTTTCTACTAACTAATAAAAAGGCAAATTAACTTAAAATAAAAAGGAAAACCAACATCAAAAAGTTAACTAATTAATAAAAAGAATGTTTTAATTTTTGATCAACCAAAAAAAGGCAAATTAATTTAATACTTTATGAATAAAATTTTTTAATTCTATGTAGTAATCTCAAATATAAATGTTTAGGAATTTTAGACAAACACACATATATTGAAGAAAGAAAAAATGTTAAACTTACAAATTTTTTTAAAAAGTCAATAAATTAACAAAACATTAAATTAAACACAATTTATCATAATGTAAAAGTTATAAATTGAAGTTGATAGTCAATTTATTTTCTATATTTACACGGCTAGAGTTTTCTGAATTGTATAGTTTAATTGAAATATTCACTTAATGCTAACTTAAATTTTTTAATGATTAAAACTATTAAAATTTATATATATGGGATATATATTATTATAATCACCAATATATAAATATAAATTTAATATTTCAATAGAATATTATTCTCAATAATAATTTTAATAGAAAAAACCTAGTTTTACGAATAGTTGAATAATCGAATACCGTAAACATTTTAGGCTATAATGATTAATGGCATACTAGTTATTCGCGTTTTACTTTTATTTTTCTTTTCTAAATGTTATATACCCATTCATCACTTTTACATTTATTTATATAAATGACAGAATATAATGAAATTGACTATTAAGAACCCTCGTGCACTTTCACATAGTCACACCTCACACGCTACATTTAATCAAAACATTTTGGAACCTCATTAATTAACAAGAATTGAAACAAAGACTATATTTTAATTTTATTGAGTTTTTTTCATCTGATACGAATCAAAGTAACAAATGCATATAAGAAATAGATAAAACATAAAGAATCAAAACGTATTAACTGATTAGATAATATTCTTAAGTTGAGGTTTTCCCTAACATTTTTCTTACCCATGCACTTGGCCAGGTCCAAAATCTTCCTCTCCGTGGCCAGTGGCATCTCGTGAGCTTGACATACCACCGATGGTTGATGCCAGAGAAATGTTGCTCGGAAAGTTCATGTTAATACTCGGTGAACCCGTTGCATGAAATCCCCAAGGAACCCCAGAACCGACTGAAGAAAAAATCCGGTAAAAGCCTGCCCAATTATAGTAAGACCTCGCCAAGATCCTGCATGTACCCGCGTAAGACATTTGGCCTATGTAAGGATTACCACCTTGTGGATAGTTGGGGTATGCCTGACTAGAATAGTTTGACGCATTTGATGGAAACATATAGCCAACCGAATACGTAGAGAAGTTGTTTGATCCACGACCTTACCGGAACGGTAGGTCTAGCACTGCTTCTAGCGACACGACGTCGTAGCGACCGTAGTTATTAGCACTGCTTCTAGCTACTACGGGTACTGCAGGCATACAACATTGAGGATGGTTTGATGAATTGAATTAAGGAGAAAAAAATTGGATTTCGTATTTCGAATTAAGGTTCTTAAATGGGGAATAAAGACATATTGATCCATGAGTACCGAATAGAGTTTTTCAAAAAAAAAAATATTAATATTATAATATAATTGAATTATATAATTAAAATTTAAATTATATAAAAATATAACTAATTATGTGATTATCTGATGACAAATACTAAACGAAGTTCTCATTATTTTTTTATGAATTTTACTCTCTCTCTCTCTCTCTCTTTTTTTCTATTATTTTACTATTTAAAATGGTAAGATACTCCAATTAAACTTCTCAATAGAAATGTTTTAAAATGCTGACCAAATCGCCTCTGTAACACGTAAGCATGAATTCTATATTAGAATCACATTAAGTAACTTGTGCACACACACACAAAAAAAATCACATTAAGTAACGTACGTAACTAATGCATATATACAAAAAATAAAAAATTAGGTCTTTCATATATAAGAAAGTAATAATAATTCTAAAAATTACCGAAACTAACACCAAACTGCAAATGATCATCAAATGTAGTAAATATTTACAAAGCTATTTCCAAAGGCAAAATGTATTTGTCTATATATACAATTTCTTAAGTTTTTTTTTTTGGCAACATGCATACAATACTTCTAATTATTAAAGACTAAAAATATTGATGTAAATGATGTGTAGACATGTATTAATTTCGACAAAAAAAGAGTTTTTCAACTGAAAATCGTAAAAATAATTTATGAAAGATATATCTTTAATATTTACTACCGTACGTTGTTTCCATGATAACTGAAGCAGGGATGTATTTGGATTTTATTTTAATCCAAATAATCTCTTTAGTTATCAACTTATCATAGAGACATACGTACATAGAGTAAGATCGATCTTCAAAAGATAAGCAACATAGACCAATAGGCTGAGCGAAGTCCTGTTACCTTAAGACTGTTGGGCAAACCTAAACGCGTCTTCTTTGGTAAATAGTTTAATTGCCAAATGGAACAACATATACGAAAAAATGCAAGAAAAGTTTATTAATATTATTTTTAAATGATTACATTATATTATAATAACGACATTGTCCAATGGCTATTAAGTCAACCAAAACGTCCCGGAAATCGGTTACGAAAATGCAATATATGGTAACACGTATGAGATTAGACTTATCATCAAAGTATATGCGTTATATCCGGCCGTCAAATCATATTCACGATGTTTATACCCACCGTAGGATCATCACCGGTATTTATAACTCACTGTAGGGTTTACACCCCAACATAGGGTCATCAGTACGGTGGAAAACACTTCAGCATCTATATATCCATCTGCATCGTCATAGTCAGATATGAGAACTTGATAATCGGTTCAAATTCGCCGTCACTCCACCATATTGAAATGTCCTTTGGAGTCATTATCCAAACATGATGTACGTGGCCACCATCGATTTCGGAATTGATAGAGGACCACTTGAAGATTTGTTCTTCGAAGTCTGTATTTTGAATAAAACATAACACCACGATCGAAAGAAAAAAAAACACATCACTTCCGTTTTTTTCTTTCTTATTTTTGGAGAAGAATATCGAAGCAAATAAAGAAGAAGAAGGAAAGTGTGACAAGGATATCAAAGAGAGAGGAAGAAGAGATGGCAAAGATCGAAAAGAGCCACAAATTTGTATGATTTGGTTATTGCTATGATACCATGTCAGATTTGGAGAAATCTTAGAAGTGTTAAGATTTTGCTTTATATACAAATCATTATAACTAATTACAAATAATTCAGACCATGTCTTTGAGTCATCTTATATCTATGGCTAACTTCTAAAAGTAATGCATGAGCTTTTCCTTTGTCCAGAGGATCAGGCTGATCTTCAACTTGGGCAGATGGTAACTCATGGGACGGTATCAGTCCCCAACGTGACTGATCCTCAACCTGCGCAGATGGTAACTCACAAAGGCGAACCCACATAGAAATTAGGAGGGTCACATGACACCCTTAAAATATATAAACATGTTATAATGTATAGAATTGATTAAAGAACAAACAAAAAATTTGGTAATTCTCTAGGTGTTGACACCCCCAAACTAATGTTCGATTTTTAACTGATTTTTTTACTGATTTTTGTTTTTAATTTTTGTATGTTTTTTCTTTTAATTCTCTTGAAATTAACAATATTTTTTACATTATTTGTTACTATTTTTTATTTATTGTTAGTATTTTTTATTTATTCTCCATTTGTTTAGCATTTGTATAAAATTATAACACGATAAATTATATGATATATTTTTAAAAATTCTTGACCCGGGTAAAAATTATTTATGGGTCCGCCATTGGTAACTCATGGGACGATGTTGATCTTGGCTGGGATTCGTAGACGTTGGGTGGTGGTAACTCAGGAGCTTGGTGTCCGTAATAAGGCCAACGCGGTTGATGTTGATCTGGGATACTCATGTGTGAGGAAGCTGAAGGGCTGCTAGAGAAGATCTGGTCAATAATAGGCAGGTAAAATCCCGTTGGTAAGCCAGAACCTGTGGACGCATACCCAAAAATATTAAGAGCATGTGAATCTCCCGTGGCTAGATATCCACCTGAACCATGGGATGGATTCGCATAAAACGTTTGGTCTATGTAAGGCCAACCACTATGCGGATAGTTGGGGGATGCGTGACTAGAATAGTTAGACTCATATGATGGAAACATATAGCTAACTGGAGAAGCTGTTTGGTGTCGGCTAGAAGAAGAAGCACGACCAGGTGGTATATGTGATCTTACGGGTAAGGCTGAATGACTAGCGACGCTACGCAGGCTACTGCTGGTTGATGATCCAGATATTGAAAAGACGAATGATTCGATAATGTATTTGTCTAAAAAGTATTTACTCCCAAGTATTTTATTTTTGTATTTTACGTTATTTCGTTGCAGGGCTCATATTAAAAGAAAATTGACCAAGTCGTTGTGATAACACGTAAGCATGAAACGAAATCTACTCCCCTTCTCACATAATGGTTGTTTCAAACATGTTTACGCGAATTTAAAGATATATATCATTATATTCTTTTACCAAAACATGTTTACGCTAATTTAAAGATATCATATTCTTCCATTAATTTTTATGTCTTTTTGACAAAAATAAAATAGTCAAAAATTATAAACAACATATTTAAAATGAAAAAAAAAAATCAATGAATGAAATTTTAAACATAAATTATATACATATGATACCAAAAAAAAAAAATTATATACATCTATATATGTATATGAAAGAGTGGTGGTTTATTATAATTTTTTTCAGAGTTAAATAATATAGGGTTTCCTGAATATTTTGTTACAAAATATCAATATAACTATTGATTAATTTCGCTGAATTTTGGTTAATGGTTAAATATATTGTTAACCGGAGAAATTTTTATCCCAAGTCCAGAACAAACCTCATGACTCATAGAAATATGAGTTTTTTTGTCATTAAAGCATCTACGGATGGCCAAACTATAAAATACAAGTTTTTTTTCTTGAAACGTTTAAAAGGAATTGATCCCCGACCATATTCACAAGAAAACTCCACACCTCAGAGAGAAAAAAAAAGAAAAAAAAAAGGAATATTGTGTTGTAAAAAATGTTAGCTTCCATGCAGAAAACGGTGGTATAGTTACATGCATGCATGAATGGTTATTTCTGCAAAAGATATAATTTTTGTCACTGTTTGCTTAGTCATGATTAGATGGGAAATATGGGATTTTTGTAAATACGAATAACCCTTTCGATGTAATTGAATGGTTATTTCTAAAATTGCAGCGTAAATTCGCGTCTCTTACGGAGATTAAGAGACTTTGAAAATCCGGCCATTTGGTATATTATATCTTCAATGAATCTTTACAGCACAAAAAAAAATCATAAACCAGCAAATCTATACAAGAACAAACTCATAAAATCGATTTGATGACATTTTCTCTTTGCATCGCACCAATTGAGAAAATGTTTTTTACAAAGAGTCATTCTACTATTCACTGCATATATTAAAAAATCTAATAAATTTTTTTTATCATATCCCTTATTAATATACTATCAAAATTTATCTCTCTAATTAATACACTTTATAACTATAGGATTAAAAGTAGATTTTGGTTTATAGTTATATATTAAAAATATAAAACAACACTCTTTGTAAAAAAAATATATATATATTAAAATGACACCCTTTGCGTTTTGCAAAATGGAGGGAGTACATCTCTATTTTGTAACTTGTGAAATAAATATTGCTTATTATTATTGGCAATGTCTCAGTTTCCACAAATAACCGTTTATTATTACTTGGTTGCGTATTACTTACAGTTGTGTACACTCAACCGTGATGTCTTTATACAACTCTATATATTTTATTTCTTCAAAAAAAAAAACTCTATATATTTTATGAAATTTATTAAACCAATCCACATTTTTTTTGACACACATTATTCTAAGGGTGCAAATGGTTGACACATTATTAGAGGAATAAAATTGGGAGGAATTGATTATTCCTTTGTATTACTCTAAAATTTACCATTTACACTAAATTAGCATTCTAATATTTCAGCAAGCTTATTCTCAAATCCGAGTGTTCATAGAATATTATGGCCCGAATTTGTTTTGTTTTTGTTGTGATATGTAAATATATTATTTGCCCATATATAAAAGCAGATATATTATATGTATAGCTCTTTATTTTTGTTTTTGGTTTTAAATATGTATAGCTCTGTGTATATACGTTAGCATACATATGTATATAAATAGCCTCTTGGCTGAGTGAATCAATAATAGACAACAATTCCATATTACTCTGTTTTTTTTTTTTTTTCTGTTGATAGTTTCCATATACTCTATTTTCTGACTACTTTAAAATTTACAATGTTGAGCCATAAAGTAAGAACTTTAAAAGATAAGAAACATATAAAGAGATCACATTGCAAATCCGAGGAGCACATGTTGATCAATGCAGCCGATGTTTACGGTGTTGAAAGAGGAACTTAGACCAATAGGCTGAGCGAAGTGTGTCAAACCAAAGTTGAACATGTAGCAAAGCAAAGGAGAGAGCTGTGATGGAAGCAAGTGAGATGATGAGTGCTAAATTCCACGCGAACCTACGGTCATAGATCAAGAATAGCGTCGCGCAGAAGGCTATGACCATTGCGATTATGGAGACAAACAATGCCAAAAGCCCCAGCATTAACCTCGAAGGTAATGACACAAGAAAATCGTCTTCTGCATATCTCGACGTCAAGATTGACAAGAAAATCACTATAGATGTCGATGATGAACATAGTGCGACCGCATCCGATAGGATAAATATATTGAACCATTTCTTTGTTTGGAGGATGGGAAGTCCTGTTACCTCATTATTCCCTCCTGGTACAGTAAAAGCCGCAGCGAAAACCACCGTTGCTATTAGCGTGGCTACAAGCATACATGATGTCGCCGTATCTTTCATCCATTTCTCTCCTTCTTTCCGTAACTCTTTGTGTCCATTAGTAAAGAGGTCTTGTGCCACTTCTCCTTCACTATTCTTTGATTTGATGTATGAGCGAGGTACAATCTTTTTCACAGCCTGAAATCCGGGATAGATGGTAGTTAAAATAGTTAGGACATCTCCATCAGTGAGAACTTCTAAAAGTTTTTTAAACAAAATATTATTCGTGGCTTCTTCTCGATACGAAGCTATTAAATCCTTGATTGCTCCGAGTTCGTAAATGATGTTGAAGATGCTTTCATGACGGTTTAAAGCAGCAACATGAAACAAGCTTCGGTTTTTTCTATCGACTTTCCATATCAAATCTGGATATGAACGAATAAGAATGACTAAAAACTCGACATTCCCTGACGATGCAGCATCAAAGAGTAGTCGTGTAGGTCTTCTCAATAAATCCGAAACCTCTTGATCAGTTCTTTGAATAACCAAGTTCCATATATCCTCTACCAACTTGTGAGCTAAACTTCTCATTTTAGCTTTATGAAACATCCCTTCGAACACTATAAGGCCACAAAAAAAAAAAAAAAAANAAGGCCAAAAAAAAAAAAAAAAAAAAAAAAAAACAGTGTTTGTACATGGAATTGCAATGAATATAGAAGAACTATTGTATTTATTTATGGAAAAAATGTAAAAACAAATGCTCAATTTTCAAAAAATATACAAAATGCGTCAACTATCAAGTGAAAAAATTAAATCCTCAACTCGTGTTAAACATTGGTTTTAATTATCAACTTCCGTTGACTAGGCTAATTTAGGTACGACAGAGACTAACAACTGAGTTTAACCTCGCTAATCATCACCCGTTATGTCATTTAACATCGTCAGTCTCCGTTTAAAATCAGTTGTTTCTGATAAGACTAAAACGACAAGTTTAGACAGACGCTTAAATAGTTCTCGTGCCTAAATTAGCCTAGACAACGGAAATAGGGGATTAAAAAACAATGTTCAATACGAGTTGAAGAGCAAAAACAATGTTAAACACGAGTTGAAGATTTAATATTTTCACGTGATATTTAACACATTTTCTATGTATTTTTTAAAATTCGGCATTTTTTGACATTTTATCTGTTTATTTATATAACTTACTTGAATTCCCTAACCACTGAAAGAAATTGAGATGTTTCCGGTGTCCGATAACCGAAGGCTTGCGAGCCAAAATATGTAACCCAGTTTCCAGACCACGGTTACAAGAAGTGGCTAGTACTGCGTATATTTCCAACATCCACAAAGCTACGTCTATGCACTCAAAATCCAAAGCTAGCATCAATTCATCATACTTGCAACCAAATTTTCAAACATAAACCATGATGGGAAAAATAATGTTTTACCATAAATGTCAGCAGATATGATGGCATGAAAGAGATCTACAAGCTGCATCTCACTCAAGCTTGTGAAATTCGTATGATTATAGAGGTATATAACCATATCTCTGTGTCCAAACAAAGCAGCCATATGGAGTGGAATCAATTCGCCATTACCTCGAATAAGCGGAAGATCCGGGTTCAAATCCACCATCATTTCTGCTATTTCTTTAATCCCAGTAGCAGCAGCGAAACAGAGAGCCGTGTTGTTACTCTGGTTTCTCAGTACCAAATCATCTCTCTCCATTCTCGTGAGTAGATTCTTTACGAAGCTTGTGTGTTTTGCCGCAACAGCGATGTGAAGAGTCGTCTCCCAGTTACGAGTTATCGCTGCCCGGACAATACCTTCATGCTGATCGATTATGAGACTAGCCGCTTTCCAATCACCATTCATAGCAGCTTGATACAGAGGAACACATACATTGAGATACTCACTTCTTCGTTCATCTAAGAAAAGAAAAACATATTGATATCATACAGAGTTGAATAAAAAAAAAAAACAGAATCTTTATGATGACATTCCAGATGATAGACCAAACCAGAAAAATACGAAAGATCTCGCTGATCTGGAGTCGGAATTTGATCGGGCAACGAAGTGCTTGTTCCTGGAATATCAAGTGTTACACTTAAATCCAGTTGAGATTGATTGCTACTCTCTGCCGTTGCATTTGAATCGCTCATAACTTCGTTTCGCTGTGTCTCCAAGTTATGAAGAGCAAATGAACAGAATACAAAACAGAGGATCTTCGGTTAATTAATAAGAAAACTCAGTGAAGTGAAAAGACATAGAATTTTCAAACGCAAGTGGCGGAAATTGTTTCATTTAAGTATATAGAAGTTGGTGAACGATCAGTTTTGAAAGACACATTGTTTTTCCTTTTTTTTAAACATTTTCTTGAGGAAAATTAAGAAACATGAATCTTTTGAACAAATTTCATTTTCATCTTTAGATTTCTCAATTATTAATATTTGCAATGTGTTTGAATGTGTATCAGAATGCACAAGTTGATGAATTTGGTCGGCATTATCCTCTATGGATCCTCTAGGGGTGGCAATTATAACATAAAATGTTACGTTCTATGGGTTTCCAACCTCGAGATTAGAAATCCATATTCCTTATATATCATTCAAGGTCTCTCCTAATTTCCAATATGGATACTCTTCACACGCTCCTTGAAATAATGGGCCATCTAACCATTAATCTCGACAATATTCTATTATAGGATTAATTTCGGGTAAGATCTACTCGACCATTTTTGGGCTTGATAGATTTTGGTTCGGATGGGACAATGTATGTTCGGGCTTTGAGACCATGTTACGGGCTCTGATGCTCTTGGATCACGAGCCACCATGTGCTATTAAGGACACCTGTCTCTCTCTTATAGGAATCTCTTTTCTTTATATTCGATGAACGTTGTAATTGGATTAATTAAGCAATGAAAATATCCTTTTGAATCATCTTCTTCCTCTCGCTCTTTCAAGCTTCAAAGCTTTTCTTGTTTCAGCTTTCAGTGATGAATTGGATTTGGTTGGCATATCGACTTGATACTTTGCGGAGAAGATGTTTATCTGATGTAAAACGATTCTTCAAACCCATGCGATTTTAAAATAAAGTGACTAATGTACTTATTTTGTGCAAATATTTTTTTTATTGTTATTTGCCAATTTTTAATTTTGTTGGTTTAACCAAAATAGATGGAGCCGATAAAGCTAGTGCCTACATAAACAAACAAATTTGAAAAATGTAATATAAATTTTTTTTGTTTGTTTTTTTTTCTATTTATATATTATAGTCTTTTTTTTTTATGTTGGATATTGCAAACAATGGCCGGTTTCTTGGTGTACATGGAAGTCTTTATAATTTTACCTATTTTAGTTTGAAAGATATTTGCATAAAAAAAAACTTGTTTAGTTTGTGAATTGTCAAGCTATTCAAGTTTGCGCAAGCCTGTTAATTTGCAAAAGAAATGGTGCTTGAGTCTTATGGATTTCAACAGAGGTTTCGATTTAGCGGATTACATATTCAAGCGGAGCATTGCAACGACGACATGGGCAATGGTGCTTTCCTACTTTCAACTTCTGCAGATACACGTTGGAAGACACGTGGCTGATTTTCATCTCATCAAATCTAGACATGACCAAAATCAAACCGTAACTGTATTTTGGACCGTAACCGAACTGTTATCAAACCAGAACCATACCGTAACTGTATAAAAAGGTTAAAAACCATAACTGTTAACAGTAACCGTTAATTAATCGTAACCATATCAAAACTGTTAGTTAACCGTAAGGTTAAAAATTTAACCGTAACCGTTTTCAAACTAAAATAAAAATATTAATCATTTACTATGTATACATATAACTAATATAACAAAAAAACATGATATATAGGAGCCGATTGGTATGGACTATGACTTTAGACTTTTGGCTGTAGAGATTTTGGCTTTAAAAGTTGTGACTATTACTTTAAATATTGATAAAATTTGATTGGTAATCAAAAGTTGTATAAGTTTCACTTTAAATACTATATATATTTTTTATTTATCAAAAATATAAATTATATCGAATTAGAATTCGATGAACCGTCGGTGACATAACAACAAATATTACTATGTTATATATGGTTAAAATTAAAATAAATAAAATTATTCTAGTAAAATAGATCTAAAATAAAAAATAAAAATAAAATAATAATTAATTGACTAATATTTGTTCATGATAAAATATATCTAAATTTATAAAGTGTTTATAATAATTTTGGGAAAGAAAAAAGAATAAAATATATTAATTTTTCATTATCTCTCGGATTAAAGTCACACATTGCGTAGACTATAGAAAATTCCGAATTTGAAGATTAAAAAAAAAAAGAGAGAAGATTTTAAAAGTTTTAGAGAAAAAAAAAACTAAATGTTTTTTAATTGGTCACCAATCTGAACCTTATAATTGGCTTTAGAAATTTTCAAATATTCTTAAACCGTCAAAGTGTAAATACCATTATCCCCATAATCAAACAATTAGTAAGCTAAGAATATTTATAAAACTAATAAAATTATATTAATTAAAAGTGAATGTGCTAAAAACTTCAATGTCCCCACTAGATCTACCGCATCACGATCACTAGGCACTATCCCTTTTTAATTTCTTATTAACCAAATCATTTTTAGTTTGCATAATGTAATAGAATTCATGGTTATTTAGCTAATTCACCATATAAAACTTTGAATCATATAATCGTAATTTCATACTATAAATTTTAGCTTTATATTAGTTGATATTATCGTCAAAATTTTGATCGATATATCATTGTTTAAAACTTTTAACGGAAATTGAATAAATTTATGGTTATATCACTGATGTTATCCGTATTATAGTCATCAAATAACCATAATCATATCTAACTGTAACCGTAATAACCATAAACGTATTAACTATATCAACTTTAGTCGTATATTAAATAATTAAAGTTAACCATAAAAGAAATTTATAACCGTAAATCTATAATTTTATAACCGTAACCATAATAAACATAACCATTATCATGCCTAATCAAATCAGATTATCCTTATTTTTTTTATTGTTGGGCTTTATTTCTCCAAAATCTTCTACTATCTAAGTTATTGGGTTTTAAATGATATATGGGAAAAAAAAAATTTCACCGACATGTTGCCAAGAGAGCGAAAACAAAAAAACCCGCGAGAAGTTTAGCGAAGAGAGAAAAAAAACAACCGCGAGAAGTCAAAATTTTGCCACGCTGGCAATCCCGCATGACTCTGAATTAACCAATCACAATACATTCTCACAACAGTATATATATATATCTCAGAAATCGCATAAAACCCTAAAAAACACTCCACTCAAGCGACCTCTTCGTCATTTCTGATTCGCCTCTTTCGATTTTTCTCAGAGACAATCCTTTTCGCCGAGAAAGATGAGTTCAGGCGCCGGAAGTGGAACAACCAAAGGTGGAAGAGGAAAGCCAAAGGCTACAAAGTCCGTCTCTAGATCGAGCAAGGCCGGTCTTCAGTTCCCCGTTGGAAGGATCGCTAGGTTCCTTAAAGCCGGAAAATACGCCGAGCGTGTCGGTGCCGGAGCTCCGGTTTATCTCTCCGCTGTTCTTGAGTATCTCGCCGCTGAGGTACGATAATCTTCTGATGTTATCACAGTTTCGTTTGATTTTGAGATTTCAAATGCGAATTGTGTTTCTTCTTTATGTCAATTTCTTCGTAACTACGATAATCACTCGTTTGGTTTTACTTGATTTCTGCTTCATATGATTTTGCGATGTCTCAGTTGCGTTTGATTTTGATTTTGATTTCAAATTCAAATCGTGTTTCTTCTTTAAGTCAATTTCTTCGTAACTACGAGAATCAATCGTTTGATTTACTTGATTTCTGCTTCATATGATTTTGCGATATCTCAGTTGATTTTGATTTTGATTTCAAATCCAAATTCGTGTTCTTCATAACTACGAGAATCACTCGTTTGATTGACTCGATTACTGCATAGTTTAGTTGATTTATGATATCTCAGTTTTCGTTAATTTTCGATTTCAAATGCAAATCGTGTTTCTTCTTCAAGTCAATTTCGTCATGACTACGAGAATCACGCTTTTGATTTATTAATTTCGGCGTAATAAATGAATTGCTTTTGTGATATCTCTGTTGATGTTGATTTTGATTTCGATTTCAAATGCAAATCATTTGATTTCTCGATTCTGCGTAAACAAGCCCAACCAAATGATTTTGCATGTCTCAGTTGCATTTGAATTTCGATTTCAAATGCATATAAACACGAGAATCACTTAGTTGATTTCTCGATTTATGCTTATACCACATGATTTTGCATATCTCAGTTGCGTTTGATTTCGATTCCAAATGCATATAAACACTAAGAATCACTCAGTTTCTCTCGATCTTTAGGAGAATCACTTGTTTGATATTTTCTTCTAATTCATGTATGCATCTGGAAGTAGAAATGCTCATGATTTAACCTCATACTAATTCAATGTCTAAGCTCACTTTTCTCTGGATTCTACTTTCATCCTTAGGTATTGGAGCTTGCGGGAAACGCAGCAAGAGATAACAAGAAGACACGTATAGTACCAAGACACATT
>OVAY01002216.1:0-19920 GCA_900406395.1 Kernera saxatilis | reverse complement strand
AGAAAAAAAAAAAAAAAAACGGGTACGGTCGTTTCACTTCTGAAGGCTCAGAGTCTGATATAATAATTTAGTTAATTTTTCTTGAATATCAGGTTGGTCTTGGAATATTTCGTTTATTTTCTTATTCATTTTACACTCAGTGGACCTATGTCCGGGTCGTTTACAATTCCAGCATACTATTTTTTGTTTATTTGTTGGGTTAAAATTTTTGTTATTTTTAGAATAATATCGGCTTTTATAATTACTTTGATTAGCTGGTCTACTATTAAAATTCCTTCTTTTGTTATAATATTCTATATTATTAGATCCTCTATGCCTATGTTTTATTTGTTTAACCCTAGATGGTGGATTGAATTTTTCGTAACCATATTCTTCACAGAATGAACCCATCGTTACTCTAAATTTGAATTTATCATTAAGTTTTTTTTATCTTTTTGCTCCTGGCATATTGATAGTCCTATTTTTCTAACAAATGCAAATAATTGTCCATACGTTATAGTATTCCAGGGGACGGGTTGTCCTCCATAAGTTTTTTTTAGTTTGTTGATTACTTTTTCGGCAAAGAAAGTTGGTAATCCTGAGATAAACCGTTCTTTCCAGAAATATTGATTACAATCATTTCGTTGGAATATGTTGGTTACAAAAACATCTTTGTACCATTTAAAATCGCCTAAAGTTGGGCATCTTAAGTTTGTTAATATTATTTTCTTACTTTCTAGCTCTTCAAGCTGGGTTACCAGTAAAATGCATCATAATAGTATGAATTAATACTTTTACTGCATTTATTTTTCCGTTTCAATAATAAAACCATCTTGATCTTCTGTTTGAATTATCTCAATATGGTTTATTACTGAATGTTGCGTATCTACATCTAGTGAATTATCCCACCAATATTTTAAAGCTCTAGTAAAACATGTTATTAGCATAACGCATGCTCGTTTATCGGTTATGGTTTCATTAGTTGCTTTAAAAGCTACGGATGCCATCCCCATTTCTCTTAATGAATTCATTATCTCATTTTCTGAACGTCCATCGATATTTCATTCATATATTCTGTTTACGGAATACATATGATTAGAATACTTATGATGCTCTTCGAATAATAAGTGTGGAGGGGTATGTCTTGGGTAATAAGCTTTGTTAGACCTCATCATTCTATTTTTTATTCGGTTAATCTCTTGTATATCACTCTCTGATTGTATAGACGTTTGAATAGATTCATTTTCATTTTCGTCTATATTATTGTTATTTTTGCCTTTATCTAGATTTTCTAATATGTTGGCTATTGATTTTAAAATCTCGCTTTCTCCAAATTTAACTTGTCTAGTGATTGGTTTAAACATTGGAGGAGTTACTGATGAAAAAGGATGTTGGGTAGTTTGATTATATGGAGCTAATTTATCATTTTCTTTTATTTTGTTATCTATATGATTTACTTCTTTAGATATTGTGTGAAGTAACTGACTTTGATAATTATTTTGTTGATATATTGCTTTAATATCTTGTTGGGTTACGGGGTTCTTATCCTCTTGATTAACTCCTGTTTCAAAAGGTGTGGCTATGATTTGTCTATCATGTGTACTTATTTTCAAATCTTTTAAGGGTGGATTAATTGATCTAGTCTTATTTTCCTCCGTTGTTTCCCATATTTGACTTAAGAAAGTGCTGGTATTGATTGTTCTAAATGGATAGCTAATATTATGCGTAATTGCATATGTTTCAAACCAAGTAAAAAATTGAATATCTATTTCCTTTTCCATCATAGAATCATACCATTCTTGTCTAAATTCAGTTGTCTGTTGTTTAGAGAATATTTGGAAATACCAATTTCTTCTTTCTTTATTTTCTTTTGAATAAAAGTCTTCTTTAATATATTGTTTATTGATTGTATATTCTTTTGATATTACATTGATAGATTTGAAATCCGAAGGTGTGGGGGATGTTGGATACCCTGATTGCTCAGGTTCAGCTATAGGAGCCTTAAATCTAATTCAATTGTCTTGTTGCATATTTTGATTTATACTTCTGTATCTGAACTAGCACTAGATTGATCAGTGCGAAACTCAGAAAACGAAGCCCTTGAATTAGAGGGATATGAACTAATTCTAGGAGGAAATGATTCTTTACAAGATCCGAATTGTAATAATATTTTTCCATCCCTTTGTTCTAGTACTCTAGAAATTCTTTTTTTGTTCGAAATTCCTAAGGGGTTGAGTAATTTCTATTTTCCATTGGTTTGGAATAGTTATCTCATTCCAATTTAGTTGCTTAGGGGTATATGTAGCAGTGGTATATCCTTGCTATGAACTGCTTATATAGTCGTTTCACTTTTATCATCTTGTAATAAACATCTTGGATTAAACTCAGAGGTTGATTGTTTTAAATAAATTCGGTAGAGTAAGAAATATCCATGTCGTTCATTTTGAAATTTCATTTCTGGTATATGAACATTTAATACTAAAGTTTTTAGTATTGTAGGGTCATGAAACTAACTTGGTAGTTTGGAGCAAAATTAAAGTAAACTGCTCTGTTGCATAGATTTGATTGGACAGCTCCAAGAAGCGAATCCTCAAATTTTAATAGGGTTTTTATCCCTTAATAACATTAGTATAGGTGAATCTATACCTGTTCTTGAAAAGGGTTAATGGCTATTTGAATAAGTCCAAAATGAAGGTAATTAAATCCTTTTTGTTTATATTTGTTTAAAGCGAGAGATGATAATAACTTAATATCTTCAAATTCATTTTGTAGTGATAGAGTCTGTTCGTGCTCTTTTATTGAATAAGCAGTTTTGAAATCGAAAGTTCCGATTTGATATATATTTTATGGATTAATATGAGGTAATTGATTTATAGTTATTTCGTGATTAAATGATGTAATTTTTGACATAATTTCTCTTTAATTAATAGTATTCTGTGATGCAGATGTTGATGCATGTTTTGGCTTAAAGATTTTTCTAAACGAAGAAGCCATGATTTAATCAGAATTTAAACTTATGCTAGAAAGAAGCTTACCAGTTTCTACTTGGTCACGGCTGTCGGCTTGCCAATGGTCTTACTGCCTACTCCAAGGACTTGCTGCCTGGAACACCATCAGCTCATGTGGTTTCGTAGAAGGAAATGATCTATCTAGGAAAGTTTGATTTTAATTAGATCACGAAAATCTTTGTTTTGAAAGTTCTTAAGAAAACTTCGCAAAAATCTGCGATGATTTATTAAAAGACCGTTTAGCCTGATCCATTTATCTTTTATATATTATTTTTATTGTAAAATACAAAGTTTGTAGAATATGATGATTTTTTATTACAATGCTTATAACTAAAATTTTTTAGAAACTTGGTCAGAGAATTTTAGAGAGAGAAAGTAGAGAGATGCGTAAAATTGATCGTGTCTTGAATTGAGACTGAGAGCATCCATTTATAGGAGAGTGGGGGTATTCTTCGAATTATTGAAACCCTGTTTGATGTATGTTCTTGTTTCTACGTGCTGATTCCTCATTGGATGATATCTTGTCAAGGAGACAACGCTGAGTAAGGGGTTGTCTAATTTTTTTGTTGTTTTGCTTTGTTGCGTAGTGTCGATAGATGCAGATAAGTGTAGGTACGTCTTCAGGTGGATCTTCAGGTGGGTCCCGCCTGCCTTGTTAGTTGGTTCGCATAAGTGTTGATCTTATGAATGTCTTGATATTTATTAGAGTACATCTTGATTAGATATACTCTGTATTTTATTTTAACCTAGCTAGTGTAGTTAGTACATTACAAAATAAAATTTTTAAATAATATACAGAGTCTATCTGATCAAGATGTACTCTAATAAAATACAGAGTATATCTGATCAAGATGTACTCTAATAAATATCAAGACATTCATAAGATCAACACTTATGCGAACTAACTAACAAGACAGGCGGGACCCACCTGAAGATCCACCTGAAGACGTACCTACACTTATCTGCATCTGTCGGCACTACGCAACAAAGCAAAACAACAAAAGAATTAGACAACCCCTTACTCAGCGTTGTCTCCTTGACAAGATATCATCAAATGAGCAATCAGCACGTAGAAACAAGAACAGACATCAAACAGGACTTCAATAATTCAAACAGGGTTTCAATAAATGTATATTTGCATATCAATTCTGCCAAGGATATGACCAAAAGCTAAACTAATTGCTTTTATCACCCACCCTATAAAAGATTATAAACCATACTTCAAAGAAAGAATGATAAGAAACAAAAAGGAAAGAATGAATAATTCAAGATAGGACACTATCATCAAACTTTTTGTTCAACTAAGTAAAAATATATTTTGTTTTGTTTCAAGCAAATATTAGATTTTGCACTAAAGAACATGATGAGTATTTTGATCAAGACGGATTCTTTCCATTAAACCATAATCCTATGGCTCTCAACTCAATAATACAGCCAAAAGATGCAACTATACTGATTGATAAAAAGAAATTTTTATAATGTGTAAAAGATTTATCAGGTAGATATATTTACAAGGATTGTGACAAGTGAAAAAAATATGTCGCATGGACCATTTTTAAGGCAGGGCCTAGTTTTCTTTACTTTTTTCGGTTTTATGCAGAGACCTTCATGATCTCCAGAAGATCCAAAATCAATAAACTCGAATTCTAATGCCGTTAATCGGCCTCAATAGTAGATGTAGAAATGACAGACTACTATCTACTTTTTGATGATATTTTTCCTTCAGATTAAAGGAACAAGTATCTAAGCATCTATTTACTACAATCGACACATCCATCATAATCTGAATTTGAATATCATGTGATCTCTAGATGATCAAGGGGCCGATTGGTGTTTAGACTTTTAAAAGCTTTAGAAAATTTTATTTTTAGTAAAGTTTTAAAGTCTAATTTTTGTCAATCACACTTTAACACTCTAACAGCCTTTAATGTGCTCCTATTTTTTTCTCAAAACCTATAACTTCCTTTTTTGTTCTTCTTACGTTCATTTTTTTAAAACCGACAAAACTTGACTTCATTTTTTTTAAAAGTCACAGTCATTTAAGTTTTTACAGTCAAAGTCTAAAATAAAGACCGAAATCCACAACTTCAACCAATCACCCGCCAAACCTTCTAAGCATAAGCTCTTTGGTTCATTGGAAATACGTAAGCACCTTCTTTGCAGCTTTTTAGTAGTCTATTCCGGGATTACTTTGATACCATTCTAACATTCCAACAACAAAACTTATATATGATCGAGTACATGTTTGACCATATTTTAAACTCCAACCACTAATGCATGTAGAATTATTTTCATTTCCTTATGCTCTAGTTAATTTTTTAGGACATTGTATTTTTATATCTCTCTAAGATCGAGTACATGTCTTCAATAAGCCAGCAACGTTTGGTTTGTGTGGCCAGAGTTATGATGTTCCAATGTTTAATATTATGATGTTAAGGTTAAGATCGCTTTAGTGAGGAAGTATCTTTGGGTTCACGTTTTGGATTTTCAATTCCCTGCTTTGGTGCACATGAGCTTGTGTATCTATCCGGTTTTGAGTTCCATCGGTGCGGCGATATTGTTTGTTACAATGTTTGGTTCTTCAGGTGTTTCGATTCTGGTTGAAGCGAGGTTTGCTAAGGATGGCTGCTATACTAATGGCTTATGGTGGAAAGTAGACATAAGCCCATAATATTTAATATGGACCGTATGTCCAAACTGAATTGAGAATTTATCAAAATTAATTTGTTGACTTGAAGTGTTCTCATAATTTTTAAGAATATCCAAGATAGCTAGACAATGATCCTTGCTCGTCATCCAAAAAAATAGGTTATCATTCGCACAAAAAAAAAAAAAGAACTGGAAGGACTTGTTCTAGAAATTTTGAGTTCTGTAAACGCCTTCTCTCTTTCAACTTTAATGATATTTGTAGTAAGAGCTTTCGTACAAAGAATAAATAAATAGGGGGATAGAGGATCCCCATGCCTAAGTCCCAGCTTGGGGATTATTTTTTCTTGTGGTTGTCCATTTATGGAACCTTATAGTTTACCGATTTAATGCAAGATATCCACCTTTATACAAATCCTAATTTGCAGAGAAGATTCTATATAAAAGGCTTCTCAACTCGATTTTTATACTTAATTCGTATCCATTTTGATGGTCATAGATATATTTTACATTATTTATTTGTCCATAAAACATGAAACATCTTTTGAGCAATAAGAATATTATCTAAAATTAAACGTCCTGGTACAAAACCTTTGTACCCAATTGTGAAGATTGTCGGAGTATTTTTTTCTTTGCCATCTAAGAAAAATTTTATTGAAACTTTCGACCTAAAACAAATTGTAACCCACCAAGTCATTCAGACTGGAAAATTCAAAAGCAACAAAGCAAACAAAGATAATAATAATGAAAGTATTGGGAGATATTGTGTAATATTCGATACTTAGTGTATAGTTTGGTAATTGTACATTTGTAATTATGTTATGGAGTTTGTATATAGGGCGCAGCCTAAACACCGTATGGAATAAGAAAACCTTTTACACCAATCTAGGTTTCTTGACATGGTATCTTGAGCTTAACCTAAAATCTTAGGCTTTCGATCCTCTACCCCATATCTTTCGATTATCTCCTTCTTTTGACCTTAGTATTACAATCATTATGTCGGTATACTCCTCCGGTGATAATCCTGTTTCTATCATCTCTCAGCCACAACTGTGTGGTCCCAATTACGATGAGTGGGCGATGAATATTCGTTTAGCTATAAGGGCACACAAAAAGTTCGGTTTTGTTGATGGAACATATTCTAAACCGGCGGACGATTCTGATGATATTGATGATTGGTGGGCGAACAATGCAATGGTGGTCTCTTGGATCAAGCTCAGTGTTGCCCCTGATCTTAGCAGTTCCCTCTCTCATCACGAAATTGCCCATGATTTGTGGACACATTTCCAGAAGCGTTTCTCTCTGAAAAATGGACAGAGAGTCCAACGCCTCAAAACAGAGCTTGCTAATTGCCAGCATAAGGGTTTGGCGGTTTGGACTAGTTTGGTTGATTTTCAAAGAGCTAAAACTGTTGAAGAAATTGCAAGGAAAGGGAAGAATATAAACTTCATCAGTTTTTGATGGTTCTAGATGAATCACTTTTCAGAGCCGTGAAGTCTTCTAAACTGTCTCGAGATCCTCTTCCTACTATTGATGAGCTTATCAAGGGGTAACTCAAGATGAAGAATCTAAAAGAGCTAGTAGATTGCTGGAAGAAAGACATGATGCGGTGAGCTTCGCCGTTCAAGCAGATGCTAGGTCTCGACCATCTCTTGATTGGCGTAATCCATCGGCTATCTGTACAAGCTGTGGGAGAAAATGTCACCTCGCTGAGAACTGTTTCATAAAAATTGGGTATCTCTTATGGTGGGGAGACAGACCTCGATCGAAACTACCAGGTACTACATCGAGAGTTTCGAGTGGGAATTCGAGCTCAATCCCTTCATCATCCTCTGCGCGTCGCTCTGTTCCTGTTCAAGTGAATCCAGTGACAACGATTCCTCCTACTGCTATAGAAAATTCGGTGATCACAAATGCAGATCTAGTAGGTTTCAGTGGATTAAACGATCAACAATGGAAGACTCTGGTTCATATGCTGAATGATTGGAATCCGGGTTCCAATGATCGTCTTTCGGGTACATTTTTTTCTTGAATCTTGGATTATTGATTCAGGTGCTTCCAATCATATGACTGGTAGCCTCGAGTTTCTTATGGATGTTTTTGATATGGCACCTATGTGTATCAAACTACCTGATGGTCAATTTACTATTTCTACTAAGCAAGGAAAAGTGTCTATGGGGTCTTGTTTACAGCTGAATAATGTGTTATTTGTGGATGGACTAACTGCCATCTCATCTTGGTCTCGCAGTCAACTAGGGATAGTAGTTGTATTTTTCAGCTCTTTGACAAACCTTGTGTTGTCCAGGACCGCACCACACTGACGCTGATTAGAGCGGGTGAGCAGCTGAGTGGACTCTATTTCTTTCGAGGAATTGCAGCTGTGGCAGTGACACAAACTGTGGTTAAGCAACTAGTGGATGTGTGGCATTGTTTTTTGGGTCATATGTTCTCTAAAGCTATGGAGATACTAAAATTTTCGGGATTCTAATACTAGTAGATATATATACTACAAGAAAACCTGCATTTTGCGACTCTTTTTTGCGACCGTTTATTCAGTCGCAAACCTTTGCGACGGTTTTATGACAATTTTACAATCCATTAGCGACTATGTATTTTCCGGAGGCAAAATAGTCGCATATTTACGACTCTTGTTTCTTGTCTGTAACAAGTCGTAGATTAGCGACGATATTAAGACTATTCATCGACTGCACAAACTTAGTCGCAAAGTGGTCTCAAGGTGAGACTATTTTCAGACTTTTTTTTAGTCGGACTATGCAGTCACAAAAATACTCTGAAAATTATGACATTTTTGTAACTTCATACATTAGTTACAGTTGTTTTGCAAAATATTCTGTAAATACAGTTTGTAAAAATTTGGAAAATAATTATAGTAGTTGTTAAACTAAAATACATTTTACTAAATTATAAGCTTCAGATTTTTCTTTACCCATAGCAAATTCTATATATATACAAAAATGATTTGGGTCACAAAATCGTCTTAAATTACCAATTCATTTGCGACTGGTATAAAGATATCCATTTTATTTTTCAGTCACATTTATGTCATAAAAACACATCATTTTTCCGACTTGNAAACACATCATTGTTCCCACTGCTATGTGACGAAGTTGCGACTAACACCTGAAATTGTGACGAATTTGCAACTTCTTACCAACGCCTCTCGATTATTTTGGTTGAATTCTACAAAACATAATCCTAAAGATGTTAAGTTAAGCATTTCTACATATATTTGAACTACTAAATATGCTGAATCTTCATAATACCACAAAAAAAAAACTTTTGAAAATTTGTACTTATAATTGCATAACACTTAAAATGTATTATGTGTTTGTGTTTTTTAAGAGATGATATTGAATGTATGGATTTTTAAAATTTTACTTAGCACCTATTAGTTAACTCTTTATTACTGAGGGAAGTATTTTATAAATAACTAAAATAAAAAAGGATCAAAATTTGATATGTAACTTAGGGTATAGGGTATAGAGAATTAATTTGTAACTCATACAGTTTCGTCTTAAAATAGTTACATTTTGCGACAAATATGCGACTATTATCAACAGTCTCCGAAAAAAATCTTTCATGATTTTAAGTAGTCGCATTTACGTTATTAAAAAACATCATTTTTGCGACTATTATGTGATCTAGTTGCGACTAACACCTGGAATTATGACGAATTTGCTACGTTTTACCAACTCCTCTCGATTATATTGGTTGCATTCTACAAAACACAAACCAAAATAAGTTAAGTTATGCATTTCTACATATATTTGAACTACTAAATATGTTGAATCTTCATAATAACACAAAAACAATAAAATTTAAAGATTTTGTATTTAGAGTTGCATAACAGTTAAAATGTATTATGTGTTTGTATGTTTTTGATGAGATGATATTGAATGTTTATGAATTTTTCAAAAATTTTTTAGCACATATTAGTTCACTCTTTATAACTGAGGAAATTTATTTAGAATTAGAATATTAAGGGTATGGGAACATTTTGGGCACTTGTGGTTTAGGGTATAGGGTTTAGATTTGTGACTCATGTAATGGAGTCGCAAAACAGTTACAATTTATGACAAATTTGCTACGTTTTCTTTGTGTTTGCGACTACTTTGATACTTTATAACGTATGCGACTTTTTGCGACGTAAATGAATTAATAGGCGGGAAGTTTTCCCTCTCATATATTTCACTGTGACTAAAATGGGACTACTGTGTGATGACTTTAGTATAACCACAAAATCTATTTATCCCTTCTCTCTTCTCGACATGGGATTTTTTTTTTTCAGATTATGCACCTCTGAAATTTCTTCTCCTCTCTCTAATTCTCGCAACAGATTCTTCTCCTCTCTCTAATTATCTCTCTGATTCTATCTCTTTCGCTAAATTTCTCTACAAATCATTATGGCTGGCAAGGGGAAATCGATTAGAGACCGAGGTAGAAGAGGAACCGGCGGTCTCCGATCTACATCTTCTCAGTCGTCCAATCCTTGTCCTACACGACGCCATCTGTTTCCAGAACTCCTACAACATTGCAGCTGGCCCAATATCCGCTTAGGACAGAACAATCTCATCCTCCTCTCGAGACACAACCTCGAGCCCCTCCGCCTCCTATTCAAATTCCCTACCAACAGCCCCCGCCTCCTGTTCAAATTCCCTACCAACAGCCGCCGCCTCCTGAACAGAATCCTGAGGCACAAGCACCGCCTCTTGCTCCGGAGCAGAAACCGGAAGGACGAGAGCAACAATTATTAGACGATCTGATGGCACTTCCAGGAAGGGAAAATCTTCCGATCCTGAGTCAACACCCAATCCCCAACGTTGAGACCTTATGGTGAAATCTTCTAAATCTCTGCTTATTGTTTTTTTTTTGAATTAATGTAAAATTTATTCAAAAAACCTTTTTTACAATACATGCATCATTTGTGATAAACGTTTTCAACAGCCGAATTTTGAAAGAAAGAAAACAAAATAAAATAAAGGAAGTTTAGGTCCGAGAGCCAAACCATATGCAGAGCCCGTCCTTGAACTTAGGCGAGTCGTGCTTCACCAGGGTTGAGAGCCTATTACGGACTTGACGATCTATGAATTTGATAAGTTGTGCCACCGAGCTTGGAGGATTTCCATGACGACGACAGTTCCTTTCTCGCCAGAGAGTGTGGATCGTGGTTTGCAGAACATAACGGAGGAGAAAGCGTGTTGTTGATTTAAAGATGGTGCCTGAAGCAAGCAATAGCAGCTCCCTGAACTCTGATGTTTGTCGTTGTTGAAGAAGTCCTCGTGTAAGTGGTTCCCAAACACGAGAGGCAAAGTGACAAGAGAAAAAGAAATGATCTCTAGTCTCCAACGGATCATTGCAAAACACGCAGGAGGGAACGATCCCTGAGTTCCAAGCAAGCATTCGGTCACCAATAGTTAAACGATTTTGGGAGGCAAACCATAATAAAAACGAGTACTTAGGAGTTGCACCCGAGAACCAAACTCCTTTGCACCAGCTTCTCACTTGCCCAGCCCTTCGTATCTGCTGCCACGTGTCTTGTGATGAGAAACTTGGCTTGTATCTTCCATCAATAGCACGCCATAACGCTACATCGTCATCAGAGCAAGGTCCCTTGTCCCGAAGCTTATCTATTTCATCCCCAATCTGGTTCAAAATCACAGTTCGATGTCGCCGCCTACGAAGGAGAGTTATAGCCTCAGCAACCGTGGCGGTGGAAAGAAGCCCCAAGTCAATGAAGCCCCTGTCGCCTAAGAGATCATGTATGCAACCAAGCGAACTCCAACGATCATACCAGAAAGAAGTATGCGTACCGCTTTTTACCTCCATTCTATGAAACTCCTTCGCTTGCTCCCTATATTTAAGGATTTTCTTCCACATCCAAGACCCCAATCCCGTGGACTCCTTGGCCGACCAAAACGATCCCAAGCGGATTAATTGTCTTTGAATCCAATTTATCCAAAGAGAGACTTTCCCTGAAGTTAGTCGCCATATGAGTTTTAAGCAGCTTACTTTGTTCGCCTCCTGAAGAGATTTGAGTCCCAACCCGCCCTCCGCCTTAGACCAGAGAAATGCGGAACAAATCTTTTCTATCTCCCGAATACAGGCCCGCGGTAACCGGAAAGCCGAAATCCAGAAGTTGGTGAGACTCGCTATCACAGAGCTTAGGAGCTGAAGCCGTCCAGCGTAAGATAAGAACCTATTTTTCCAAGAGCCAATGTGAGATCGAATCTTCTCGAGCAGGGGGAGACAATCCGTTAGAGCCATCCTTTTCGTTAGAAGAGGTAGCCCCAAGTATCGAACCGGTAATGAGCCAGATTCAAACGGGAACCGTGTCAAAAAAACGTCTCTAAGCGAATCAGAAACCCCGGCTAAGTATAGAGTTGATTTCTCTAAACTTATCCGGAGTCCCGAAACAGCAGCAAACTCCTTAAAGACGTCCAAGATCGCTTCCATTCAACGCGATTTACCATCTGAAAAAACCATGATATCATCCGCAAAACACAAATAGGTGAGTTTCATATTTTTGCAGCCCGGGTGATACCCGATTTTTCTCTCCAGTCCTGCCTTATCCAACATCTTGGTTAGGACATTCATACTGATCACAAAAAGATAGGGTGAGAGTGAACAACCCTGCCTTAGTCAACGTTTACTCGGAAAGAAACCAGCTAACTCACCATTAACTTGTACCGAGAAGGACGCGGTGGAGATACAGAGATTGATCCAATGGATAAACTGTTGGGGTAGGTTTAAAGCGGAGAGCACATTTAGCAGAAAAGGCCACTGAATCGTATCAAAAGCTTTAGAGATGTCGATTTTCATTGCACAACGTGAAGAGATACCTTCTTTGTGATAACCTTTGACAAGCTCAGTAGCTAGCAACAAGTTCTCCATCAAAAACCGGTCCTTAATAAAGGCAGATTGGTTCGGGGCGATATAATCTGGGAGAATAGCTTTGAGGCGATTTGCAATTATCTTGGAGATGGCCTTGTACATAACATTGCAACACGATATGGGGCGATAATCCTTCATTTCTTTGGCTGAAGACGTCTTGGGTATTAGAGACAGAATTGTGGCATTAAGTCCTATTGGTAAGAAGCCATAACGGAAGAAAGATTGGATCGCTAAGGTAAGCTCATGTCCGACCACTGTCCATGTTTTTTTGAAAAACTCTACCGTAAATCCATCCCCCGGGCGCTTTGTTTAGTGGCATGGAGAATATGACCCGTTTTATCTCTGCCCCTGTAACCACATAAATTAGCTGAGACCGCTGCCCTTCATCACAACTAAATCCCAAAAGACCATGAAGGTCGTTCACTGATACGCCCGTAAATCCATCTGGGCTTTGTGTCCATAAATCAGTGAAAAACCGTATCGCTTCAACCTTAATATCATCCTGCTTTGTGAGCCTATTTCTCATGGGGTCAATAATCTCCTTGATTGTATTCAGTGATTCCCTTTCCTTCAGCGTATTATAGAAAAATTTGTTGTTTTTATCCCCCACTTCCAACCAATGTAGTTTTGATTTCTGCTTCAAAAAAGCTTCCTCCATAACCGCCACTGATTCCCATCTTTCTAAGGCGAGGGCCTCGACAGGAACTTCCTGAGGGGAAGGATTAGATAAGGAATTCAATTGGCAGTTACATAAGTCTTCATAGGCATCGGCTGCCCTGCGTGAGATATCCGAGAGCTTGTTGCGGCTCAGCTCTCTCAACCCCGGCTTTAGATCCTTTAACTTTTTAGAGAAACGATATAGAGCAGACGTAGAGTGAAAGAGCTCAACCGTAGATGCCCAATAAACCTCCACTTTTGGCAAAAACTCAAGCAGCGAGGCAATGGCATTCGAAAACTTGAAGGGGCCTCTTGGTTTCATAGCTTCTGAGGAAAGGGAGATCCTACCCCTGAGATGATCAGAGCATCCTCCCGATTCCATTGCACAATATGAGAAGGGGAAGAGCTGTTGCCAAACCCCATTGCACAAAACGCTGTCTAACTTCTTACAAATAACACCATCCTCTCTTTTGTTACACCATGTGAATAGAGGGCCATGAGTTTTCAGATCCAATAGTGAACAATATCTCACCACGGCTTGGAAATCACGCATACCAGAAGTGATCATAGGCGAGATATCTGAGCGCGAATGCTCCTCCAATGCTAAAGTCTCATTAAAATCCCCAAATAGAAGCCAAGATTTTCCTCTGAAATTTGAGAGATCATGTTGAGCTTTAATGTCATTCCACAACTCTCTCCGATCTTCAGCGAAATTGGAAGCATAGATGAATGAACACCAAAACTCCTCATCCATATGCTCCACACGAATTGAGCATGTCATCATCTGACCACTTTTAAACACGACCTGCAACTTCACTTTATTACTCCAAACCACCCAAATCCTTCCCAGACGACTAAACTCGTAGTTAGTGGCCATATTCCAATCTTTAAAAATTGTAGCAGCGACTCGTGGTGCTCTATTTATCTTCACTTTTGTTTCCAATAGACCACCAAATTGCAGAGAACTATTTCTTATCCAATCCTTTATGACTAACTGTTTTTTTTACTTATTAAGACCGCGAATATTCCAAAAAAAGCCCAACATTAAGGTTTATTTTTTGGTGCCTTTCTGCCGACGTTGTTCTGGTTTTTCTCCGTCGTTGTATGATCTTTGAGAATCTTATGCGCAGTTTTCGATAAGCGAGGAAGAGTAGGACGCAAGGTGATGCCCTCCTTACCCGCCATTGAGGTCTGCAATTTCACCACACTTTCTCCAGAATCGATCTCTGAAAAATCCAACAATTTTCCTGAAGCTGCAGGAGGCACAACCTCCCCTACCTCTTCTTCCTCCATCTCAGCGAGACACTCCCCACCCTCATCTTTGTCCCTAAGAACATCGTAACGAGATGGAGAAGCTATGCGCACTTGTCCATAAACCAAACCATCACCACTATCACTACCCGTCACCTTGGTCGTTTTATGTCCACCAGAGTGAGTCACAAGCGACCATTCAATTCCACGTTGATTTATTTGAGTTGCAAGGGCAGGTGAGCTAAGGATCTCCCCCTCCTCTGGCTCCCCACGGCTAGTCTCTGCGTCTAAATCCCCCTTCTTCTCACCCCCATTTACCAGATCGATTGTTGGAGTTACCACGTCCTTATGCGAGACCTCCTCCCTGTGAACTGGTAGAGCAGAACAAAGTTCAGAACCAGAGGTTTTACCCGCTAACTCTTCCGAGGAGAGAACAGTTCGTCCTAGATTTGCTAAACAACCTTCGTCAGAATGGCCCCATTTACGACAGATACCACAGCGATGAGGCAACCATGGATACTCGAATTTGACACACACTTCCTCTTCCTTAATCCTGAAGAAATAAGTCTTTGGAAGCTCCTTAGTTAGATCTACCTCTACAAACACCTTAGCTTCATCGAAACGCGTCACTAATTCTGTTTCTTGGTGCAATCGCTTTGGTTCACCCACTGGACTCGCCAGAAAACTGAGTCCCTTCCAAGTGAACAAAGAGTGCAGGACGTTCTTAATAGTGACCCACATCGGCATTGTTTTGATTTCTGGTTGAGCATCCTCCACTATCGGTGTCCACTTAGAGACAATCATTGGAAGATCACAGATATTCCACATTCCTCTTCTTAGAACACGAAGCCTTGCTGAAGGGTTTCGAATCTTGAACTTAACCGTGGTTGCATTCACAAAGAAGACATCAATTTTTATCGACTTATCACCTAAGATCCAGATTTTGTTCACTATGACATGTATCTTTGCAACATGGGGAGCCACAGATGGGAAACGTCCTACCAGGAAATCTTCCCATAGGGGAGATGCGTCTTCAAGCACCTCATCCGGCACTTCTACCAAAGCTTTACCATTCACCACCGAAACATCCACATCAAACCTTGTTAGAGTTGGCCTACTGCTCACAACGTTCACCCATTTGAATTGGAGTCTCCGTAGTCTGAGGCTTAGAAGGTAGAGAGGGCACAGATTTATCACCGACCATATCAGTCATCGTGGAAAGCGGCGGAGGCCGCCAGAGCCCTTTTGCGCGCAGCACCGACGAGGACCCTAGTCACCTTCGAGATCTTCCTCCTTTCAGAAATCGGGATCAGATCTAGAAAAAACCCCTTTTTCCGATCATTCCTCTTTGGATCTCGCTCCTTTGCCGAGTAAAGAAACGTCGTCTTCTTTGCTTCAAACGAATAAGAAAAAACCCGTCGCCGAGAATGGCCCCAAAGCTTCGAGTAGCTTCGAGAGAAAATTCCACGCGAGATTCTCCAATGGACTCCTGCTTGCTTGACTCACCGTAGGAGGAGGCGGAGGCGGAGCCGCCGAAGTCCCCGTGAGTCGCACTTCGAGTCGTCTAAAATCGCCTTTGATGACGTGGAATCGCACCAAAAAAATATCAAAAAACAGGTTCGAGTCTTTTTCCATCTGCTTATTGTTTTTTGCCTCTGGTTTGTCTAAATTGCTAAATTTGATTGGAACAATGGCTTTTCAAATAGGTGAATTTCATTTCGTTTGACATAAATAATGGTAGAGAAGTTAGAGAATTTGTGTGAATTACGTAACTATTAAGCTCTTGACAGAAGTAATGCTATAGAAGTTAGGGAATTTGTGTGAACAATGGCTTTTTGTGAATTCATTTCTCTTAACATCTTCTGATTTTCATGTGATAGGTTTAACCGGGACAAAGGCAAATTGGCTCGAGTAATTTCGGGAATTTTTCGGAGAAAGTTTGATGGTCCTTACTTCAGTTGGAAGGTCACTCTACTCCTCCACACATTCGTGAAAGATATTTCGGAAAATTTGCGGTATGTGCATATTACCATTAAAAATTGATATAGTTTTGAGTGATTTATAGTTAAGTATGACTGTTTGTTTTATAGTTAAGTTACAATAAATTAGTATCTATTTGGCTATCTAATAGTTAAGTTAGAATAAATTAATATCTATGTAGTTGATGATTTATAGTTAAGCTTGAATGAATTAGTATATGTTTGTTATGAACCGAGGCTGGGCCCTCTAGAACATAACCACCTCAACAGAGAGAATCTCTCTATTGCCTATACAATCCTTATGATCTCTCAAGATCCCCCTTCTCTATACTACTCTCTTTCTATTTATACTAGTTTCTACTCTCTGCTCAAAGCTATAACAACTTCTTCTATGTGTTTGTGTAGCGGAAGTACAATTGGAATTCCGGAATAACTGAGCTTGTGAGAGCAGGATTCTTTACGATCGCCAAAAAGAGGATGTGATGAGGTTCGTACTTGATTTCTTTGCGTCAAGAACCTTACCACATGATACGAATGATGCAGTTTTGGTGCTTATAGCGAAAGTGATGAAACCAGAGAAGATAACACAGTTTAGGACAATCAGTTTGTGTAATGTGTTGTTTAAAACCATTACCAAAACTATGGTGGGGAGGCTTAAAGGTGTGATAACCAAATTGATAGGGCCGGCGCAAACGAGTTTTATACCGGGGAGATTAAGAGTTCACCCTATGAGATGCAAGCAAGGTCGACGAGGTTGGATGCTTCTCAAACTTGATCTTGAGAAAGCTTATGACCGAATTCGATGGGACTTTTTGGAGGATACGCTTATATCGGCGGGGTTGTCAGAAACATGGACTAGATGGATAATGCAGTGTGTGACTGGACCGTCAATGACTTTAATATGGAATGGGGAGAGAACAGAGCTGTTTAAGCCTAGGAGAGGTCTAAGACAAAGAGATCCTTTGTCGCCATACTTGTTTGTTTTGTGTATGGAGAGACTTTGTCACCTAATCGACATAGCGATTGAGGACAGAAGGTGGAAACCGATTTCCCTTTCTAGGAATGGACCGAAGCTTTCACACATCTGCTTCGCCGATGACCTTATTCTATTTGCCGAAGCATTTGTGGGTAGATACGGGTTATACGGGGTGTGTTGGAGAAATTTTATACCGCCTCGGGCCAAAAGGTTAGTCTGGAGAAATCTAAAATCTATTTCTCTAGCAATGTTTCTCGAGATTTGGAGAAACTGATTAGTGATGAAAGCAGCATTAAATCCACGTGTGGTTTGGGCAAATATTTGGGGATGCCAGTTTTACATAAGCGAATTAATAAGGAAACGTTTGGGGAGGTCCTTGAGAAGATGACCTCGCGTTTGGCAGGGTGGAAGGGAAGATTCCTTAGCTTTGCGGGTCGGGAAACGCTCACAAAAGCTGTATTGTCGTCCATGGTGGTTCATGCTATGAGCACGATATGTCTCCCAAAAGCCACACTTGAAAAGTTGGATAGAGTGTCTCGATCCTTCTTATGGGGTGATACTATAGAGAAGAAACGAAAACATTTGTTAGCCTGGCGTAAAGTGTGCTCTCTGAAATGGGAAGGGGGACTAGGTATTCGATCTGCGCAACATATGAACAAAGCTCTCATAGCAAAAGTGGGCTGGAGATTACTTCATGATCATTCAAGCTTGTGGGCACGAGTGGTTAGGAGTAAGTATAAGGTTGGAGATATTCATGATCGATCTTGGCTTGGTGCGAAAAGCAACTAGTCGTCTACCAGGCGTAGTGTTGTGACGGGGCTGCGGGAGGTGGTGTTTCCGGGTCAGAGCTGGGTTCTTGGAGATGGGAGAAATATAAAGTTTTGAACTGATAAATGGCTCTCAAATAAACCACTAATGGAGATGGTGGTCGGTGAATTACCTGCGGGTTATGAAGGCTTGTTGGCTCGTGATCTATGGAGATGGAGTGGGTTGGGAGTTAAACCAGATTGTTCCATATGTGTCCAATAATATTCGTCTAGAGCTAGCGGCAGTTGTGTTGGATAATGTTACTGGAGCTCGTGATCGAATATCCTGGGGAGAGTGCCCGGATGGGAGGTTCACCGTTAAGTTTGCCTATGCTTTGATCACGAGAGATGACTCTCCAAGACAGCAAATGCATAAATTTTTTGCTCGGGTATGGCGAGTCGAGGCTCCAGAGAGGGTCAGAGTATTTCTTTGGCTCGTTGGAAATCAGGTGGTAAAGACTAATGTGGAGAGATATAGACAACACCTATGTGACCTGGAGATTTATCAAGTATGTAAAGGCGGAGTGGAGACAATCCTGCATGTTTTGAGAGATTGTCCAGCTATGGCGGGTATATGGAATCGGATTGTGCCGATGAGAAAGAGACCAGCATTTGTTGCCCAGTCTTTACTAGATTGGGTTTTTAATAACTTGTGTGTAGGTGGGGATGGACATGAGGATTGCTGGTCTATGATGTTTGCTACGGCGGTTTGGTGGGGGTGAAAATGACGATGTGATAATGTGTTTGGTGAGAACAAGAAATATCATGACCGGGTGCGATTTATTAGAGATTTGGCGAAGGAAGTGACAATGGCGCATTGTACTAACCGAGATCCGCGTGCAGGAGGGAGTTGGGTGGAGTCGAGGGTAGGGTGGGTGGCACCGAGAACTGGCTGGACTAAGCTTAACACTGACGGAGCTTCACATGGAAACCCGGGTTTAGCCACGGCTGGGGGAGTGTAACGTGATGGAGATGGTAATTGATGTGGAGGTTTTGCGGTGAATACAGGTCGGTGTACAACACCTTTGGCGGAGTTGTGGGGGGTCTACTATAGTTTATTCATTGCTTGGGAACGTAGAATCACACGATTGAAGTTAGAAGTGAACTCGGAGCTGGTTGTTGGATTTCTCAAGACAGGGATTAGCGAGGCTCATCCTCTGTCCTTCCTGGTACATTTGTGCCATGACTTTATCTCGAATAACTGGGCAGTCCGTATTACTCATGTGTATAGGGAGGCTAATTGTCTTGCAGATGGATTAGCGAACTATGCGTTTTCATTGCCGTTAGGTTTTCATTTGTTTGATTTCGTTCCTCAAATTGTCGGCCCAATTATGAGGGATGATATGATGGGGGCTACGTGCCTAAGACGAATTCGTGTGTAGTTTTTTAGTTTAATAAATTTTGGGAGATTAGTTCTCCCGTTTTTCGACCAAAATAAAATAAAATGACGTATTTATAGTTCTAGTCAAAATGTGATGACATATAGGGCTTGTTCGTTTGCATGCCGCGGGCGGTTGCGGCTGCGACATGCGGCTAAACGCTGTTCGTTTAGTTGACGCAGGATCCTGCGTCTAAACGCTGCGGCCAGACGCTGCGTTATGCGTCTACAATTTTTAGCCGCGGGACGAATTCAGCGTTTCGGCTGGAAATGTCGCGATTAAAACGGTTAAAGACAAAATACCCATCTAATTATTTCAGAATTACAA
>OVAY01002215.1:0-19943 GCA_900406395.1 Kernera saxatilis | reverse complement strand
TGAGGTGTCACACTATGGAGAGACCCCCTTCTCCTTTTATATATATGATTTTTATTTGTTATTTTTCTTGATGTTATGAATTTTGATGAAGATATTTTTTTTTTCAGGGAAGAATGTTAGACACATAAATGTTTATGAATTCACATTTAATTATTTTGTTAATTCTAATTTTCAATATTGATTCAATTATTTTGTAGTTATAATGTTAAACTGCAATTGAATTATCTTTTCCCTTGAATTTATCGTTTTTTTTTGTAAATCTAATTGTAAATGACCTGACCAATCAGATTAATAGAAGGTAACTATTATTTCTAGAAATTAAATTAATGCAGATGGAATTCAAAAAAAAATACTGAAAAAAAATGGTGAGAAAATTTTAAGTTTATCTCTTTTATTCTTTAAATGTAATTTTTCCAATGGTATATCTAACACTTTTGAAGTTATTTTTAAAAAATGGCTTTCCAAATAATAGTATTGAGATATTTTCCTTCTTAATTTAGTAAGTCAATCTTGTATATATAAACGAGTTATATGTTGGTCCATTGTCAAGGATAGTGGCTACTCGGTGAACTACCCTCCACTACTTATTCTTAACTCTTAAGTAAAATACTAAGTAAAACACTAAGATATGAATCATACTTATATGATACTGAATCATTAATACATCAGTTGATTTCATTACAAAAAAAAAAGTGATTCTTTATTATATTTTTCCAAACCAAAATTAATCATTGCATGGAAGAACCAATATCGTATCTTAATCTTAGGCTTTAAACGGTGTTGCGGAGAAAGAAAAAAAGATCGGTCCACCACAGTTGGAGGGTGTAGACTTCAAGTTAGATTGTGGATAAGACTTGGGGTTTCAAACTTTTTTTAATTTTTGAGGATTGAATTGATTAAAGGTTCGAGCTCGATTGAGTCAAGTGCTAGATTAACCCAAGCAAACAACATATCACAACCAGAAAGCGATCAATGGTTAACTACAACCAGGGGCGGATCCAAGTGTAGGAAGGGGGTGGCACTTGCCCCGGTAAAATCTTGAAAAACAAAATTTTGTATATATTATTGTAAAAAAATCGATAGTTCAAACGGTAAAAACTGCATATTGCCTCTGATGAGTCCACGTTCAAGTCTCATTCTGTCCCTGGTAAAAAAAAAATTTAGATCCACCACTGACTACAACCGTTTCATGAAACCCAATTATATATCTCTATCTAATGGCTATATTATACCAAAATATTAAGGGTTGGCATTCTAATTGGACCGAACCAAAAACATATTGAAACCAAAACGGTTCGAACCAAACTGAAATAATTTCGGTTAAGAGTTCAATTGTTGTTTCACTAGAAATATCGAACTATTCCGGACAAAATTAAAAACCGGTCACAATAAGAAGTTAAGAACCGGTGTTTCTTTGCATTCTGAAAACAGCAATGCGACATGAAAACAGTTTAAAAGTTGCAAACAACAATATGAATATAAACTAGGCGAAATGTGTGACTTTGATGTGGCACTTTGATGAAACTGAAACTCCAGGAAGCATCTTTAGATCCTTTGTGGCTTGCAATCTTCTGCCATCATCGTCTTCCCTAACACCCACTTGAACCAGTTCAAGGCATTCGAATTCCACCAGAAAACTCTTCAACTGTTTCAACTCTTCCGCAGTTCCTCGATAACCAAGAATACGCAGCACCTTCACTTTGTTCGGAGGCATGGAGACATCGCCTCTGTAACCTTTCAGATCCTGAAGAAAGCATCAATCAAGAGGATACTATGTAAATGAATGATCAACCACTAAGCTCGTTTCATGGGTTTTTTGCTTATTGAATATACCTGGATGATTAGAGTTTCAAGCTTTGGAGACTGCTGAAGCAGATATGCCAGCATCTTCCAACCTCGCTTGTGCTTACTCCCAAAAGATAAAGTAACCAGATTGTTAAACTCCGGTAGAAGTAGCTTGCATGAATGAATCACCTGAAACACATAAACACATTTGAAGCAATGCCCAAGGTCTTTAAAACGAAAGAAAGAAATTTGGCGACAATCTTACATCAACAGAGAGGCGAGACAGATGAAGGATCTCAACATTTCTTATCCCCACAATGAGAATCGCTATATCCGGCCTATCTACCGTATCTGTCAGATGAAGATCCAGCTTAGCTTGGACTAGTGAATCCAAATTAACTTGTGAATACTCACACAAGGCGAAACCAGCGTAGTCAAGGTACACAAGATTTGGCAGGTCAAATGACAGATGGCTATATCTATCATCAAAATCAAAGGGAGCACCGTAGTCAATTGATAGTCTCCTAACAGTTTGACTCGATATGGTGTGAGGAAATTCTGAAAAGCCATCGTAATGTAGTGATAACTCCTCGAGCACCGGGCAACCAGCAAGAAGCACACAACACAAATCTTCATCTTGAAAGAAAACCATATCGATGAAGAGAATCTTGAGAGATGGAAGTGAAACATATGAAGGAAGCTTTCCAAGAAAGAGCTGTCGTAGTGACAGCTTGACCAGTGTTTTGCTTGCAAAGAGCTGAGGAGGCAGATAATGTACACCCGGATCTTTTATCATTAGGTCTATTTCCAAAACACCACGTTCTACGACATTAGATATCCAGCGGCCCACACAAGTCTTTCGCCAGTCATTGTCCTTGCCAAGGCGACATTTTAGAGAGAATTTCTTGATGGGAGAATCACGTTGCAAAGCCAGTGTTCGATCCACGAAATTCTTGAAGCTCTCCGGAAACACATTCCTCCGATTTTTCGAGACAGAATCATCAAAACCGAGAGTATCCACCAATGAAAACACATACCTCCACTTTTTAGAGAGAAGAGATGTCGAAGCAGCCTGTTTTGTGGGAAGAAAGGACAAGATGTTGCCTAGAACCTCGTCAGGGAGGTAGCTGATTGCATCTCTCGAGCAGCTTGTGTCAAATCTTTTGGCATCCATAGAGACAGGACCCAGTCTATTCCTTAGCAGTGCCTGTAACATGAAAGTAAGCTCAGGGTGATTCAACTGCTGGATTAACCAAAAAATTGTATATCTCAAATTTGCTTGAATGTTAAAGAAGCAGAGAAAAGCATCCATTTTCCACAATTACAAAGATTTGAACAAGAACCTACACAATGAAGCGGAATCAACGATTCTTCAGAGAAACAACAACTATAGATCCAATCAAAGGTTCGAGCTTGAGTGATTCGAGTGGTGGATTAACAGAAACGGACAATGTATACAACGAGAAAGCGATTACTGGTTAGCCACAATAGTTTCAGTATATATCTGTAACCTCAAAAGAAGAACACACACTTGCAGGTTCAGTACTTGTAAGAACCAGAGCGAACAATAAAGAAGAGAGATCAGAGAGACGAGCAGATTTTCCACAATTAGTGACAAAGTTTCACTGAAACAAAAAAAAAAAAACCTAAAATGAAGGTTCGAGATTTCTCGCAAATGAAACTGATTTGAGGCTAAACCCAATAGATAGAGACGAACCTGCGAAGGAAGAAGTCGAAGGGTTCGGAGGATTATTGGGATATAATAATGTCTCGCTTGAAAACTTTTTTTTTTGGTTTTCTCTCTCGAAAGATCTTTCTGAACCCACTCAAGACTCAACTACTCAACAATAGCCTCTCTGTTTGGTCCTTGGTGACTTCGGGTTAACCGGATATCTGGCCGGGTCACACATTTTGTTAGCTGGACCAGAATAATAATGGGTGCGTCTGTGTCTACATACAGAAGAGAAGAAGAGTTTGGGCCAAGACAAAATGAAGCCCAATCCGCAAAAAGAGTCAGTTAAAACAGTTACAAAACAGAGCAAAAGGTTAGAGAAATAGCCTCTTCTTCTTATCTTCAAGTCGAATCTTCATCTTCTTTTTTCCCAAGTTGTATCCTCTTACTCTTATTTTCTTCTTCTTGATTCATAGTAACGATAAATCCTATAACAACTTATTTTATAGAGAGAGAGAGGTGGTGATTGGTATGAGATGGGCTGATGGGGCTTTAAACTTTTATTTAGACTTTGACTATAAAAATATTGATTTTTCAAAACTGATTGCAACATTAAAATTTTAAATCAATAAAATATGGATTTAAAGACTTTTCTTTTTAAAGTCATCAAAATCACCCTATGTAAAACCTTTTGCCGTGGCTATTTGTGGGTCACTCTACTCACACGAGATGTACCCTTGGTTTAAGAGGAACTCATTAAATCGGTGGTGTTCTTGAATGGTTTACAATCCAATCTTGTGGATTTGAACAAGTCGAATTCTTCACATTTTGTATGGTAGATCTAAAGGCCTCTATCTATTTCCAACATGGGTCGTACATTATCTCTTCCATTTCCCAACACAAAAGAATCACACTTCCGACTTCACTTCCTCTTCTTAATCTCAAATAAGAGTTTAACCATAACCTTATTATATATCATTATTTGGTTCCCACCTCGAATTACAGAACCAAACCTCTCTCAGGGCAGTCCATCTTAAGTTCTTTAATTGGTAATCGAAGTTCAATGTCGATCCAGCTGATCAGTAGATTATACATACATACATGTATTGAGCCATGCATTGTATTACTATATATAGTCAGGTATAGCGATTTATTAAACTGACTTCTTTAGGAGATGGACGTTATGTTTGTGACAACGCGCTTTTATGTGCTCCCATGCAAATTAATTGAAACTAATTAATAATTTACAAAGACTATAAAAACTAATTGTATTGCCGCACTATTCCCCTACACGTAGCATTATAATTATTGTTATTATTTTCTTAAGTAAGCCAGGCAGTTATGAAGGATCTCTCATATGTAATATCTAATTAGCCGACATATTATTATAGTATAAAGTTTTTCGTACCATTTCGTCCTAGAGATTGGATATAAATAATTCAAAGTCCCTTGGAGTAACAAATAATTAAAAGTCTTTTGGAGTCTTCTTACAAAATTATATACTTTCTTCAGCATCATCAATAACTCAACCGGTATACTGTCAAAGATATACTAGTCATTGTCTATTGAGACTATAACTGTAATTAACATGTTAATCCCTACTTGCTCACTTTGTTGTATTATAAATATGTAAACATTTTCTATCGGCCATACAATCAAATTTCATAATCTATATGTGTACTATATTTAGTTCAAAAAAGGAAAGTCCTGAGTTCAAACACTAATGATGGAGGAAAACTAATTTAATCTTCTCTTATCAACCAATTTACCAAAATATACCAAATTGGTTGTGAGGTACAATGAATTAACTAATGTCATAATTAAACTTAACATATCGGCGATATCAAAACACAATGCATGCCATCATTTATATTTTTTTAAAAACTTCAAATCTGAGATAAAAAAAAAAAAGATTAGAGTCTAGAGATGTAAATCTAACCAATCTAAATTGGTCCCCGTTCGATTTACCACGTATTGAACAGAACTAATTTACTTCAGTTATTGCCCAACTAATAATTTTATAACCGATAAATTAGTGTTGATCTGAACCCAATTGGAAGTTATAGATCATGAGAGGAAAAAAATTTCCGCGAAATGATAAAGAAATTATAGAATAAAACTCAAAGTTTAATTCAATTGCAAAGATACGAAAACAAAAAAAAACCAGCTCAAACTTTAAATTTTGAACAAATCTCAAAAATACTATATTTTTAAATTTTGTTTCCAAAAATATCAAAGCAAAATTTTTTTTTCAAAAATACCACAACTAGTTTTAGTTTTTAAAAATACCACTAAACTAAAAATTAACTTTAAACTCCCAAAACTAAATCTTAAACCCCCAAAACTAAACCCAACCCCTCAAAACTAAACCTTAAACTCAAATTAGTGAATCTAAATAAAAAAATTGAATTCTAAACCTATAAAAATTGGTTTTAGTTTTATGGTATTTTTGGAAACAAAAATATAGTTGTGGTATTTTTGGAAAAAAAATTTTATTATAGTATTTAAAAAAAAAAACTTAAAAATGCGATATTTTAATGAATTAATCTTAAATTTTGGATCAAATATACTTCAGCATTAGTTGTGGCCTTTGCCGCAACTAAATACAAACTGTTGAACTTAAAATATTAGTATAATTAGTGAGTCATAGTAATTAAAATATCAGTACACCAACCCACGTTATGAATATGACAAGTTATGAATATGATATGACTTTATCACCATAAGTAAAATGCTCAAAATATGTATGAATATTTGGATTTATTCACGGATTACAAAAATAACATCTTCAATAATATCAGTGACCTACCGACATGGTCACTAATGAATATGTGGATCTCATACGTTCAAAACCTAATCCTTAATTTGGCATAACTTTCAAAACCTAATTATTATGTAAACAGTTAAACACGTATTATCTTTAACTTTATTTTATTTTTTGTAACTTTGGGAGATTCACCATAAAAGAAAAAACATGGTCCAACTTCGACTGACTAAAATCCATGATTGACTTTTTTTTTTTTTTTACATTGAAATGATTTTATTAATATTAATATAAAGTAACAGAGTACATAAATTATAAAAAAAAACTACCAATTAAAATGATACCAATAGATATCTAAAAATAAAAACCAAAAACAATTAAAACTCAACAAAAAATTTAACCTTCTATATATTAGAGAAACCGCTATAAAAATCCTTAATGAAAAAATATATTTATGCACATTAACATGAACTGTGATAATAAATCAACAACTAAAAAATTTAAAAAAAAACAAACAAACTACGTCTAGACAAACCAATGATTAGTTTCAACGATAAATATGTCCATAAGAAAATTCAAAATTTTCATGGTTTAATATTTAATTTTAAATATCGAAGAGATTATGATAAAAATCTAGAATTTTTATGGTTTTAGAAAGAAAAGAAAAATCATATCGTGCAATGTGCCTGACTATTTTAAATTTATATACTACGTTTAATTATGACCGTTTATTTTTGTCATGGTGACCTTAAATATGTTATATACTAGTATTAAAAAAAAAGTTAAAAACATAGCGCAAAAATAAAAATTCAAATACCCGTCTCACCTCACGAGTCACGACAAAAGAAAAAGAAACAAATTTTCTTTGTTTTTCTTCTAATCACTAATCAAATGACAATAACACACTACCCAATAACAAACTAGCCTGTACTGAAAAATGTGTACTAACGAAAGCAGAGGAATATTCCCCCGTCATTTAAAACGACACGTGTCATAGCATGTGCACATATCTAAAACCCATCCTCGTCAACATCACCATCTTCTTTAGCGTCTCTGCATTTACAGGATCCTGCACAAGAAACAGAGCTAACCAAAAAAAAAAAAAACTCAAAACCCTAAAAAAAAAATCAAAAGCTATGAGATCAAGCAACCATCTAATAGGTCTAGTAAACTTCCTCACTTTCCTTCTCTCAATCCCAATCCTCGGCGGCGGAATATGGCTAAGCAGCCGAGCAAACTCCACAGACTGTTTACGATTCCTCCAGTGGCCGCTCATCGTTATCGGAATCTCAATCATGGTCGTTTCCCTCGCCGGATTCGCCGGAGCTTGTTACCGGAACAGGTTCCTCATGTGGCTATACCTCGTCGTCATGCTCCTCATCATCTTCGCCTTAATCGGGTTCATCATCTTCGCCTACGCCGTCACCGATAAAGGATCCGGTCGGGCCTTGATAAACCGGGGTTATCTGGACTATTATCTCCAGGATTACTCCGGTTGGTTGAAGGATCGGGTCTCCGATGATGGGTATTGGGGTAAAATCAGCTCGTGTATTAGGGATTCTGGAGCTTGTAGGAAGATCGGGAGGAGTTTTAATGGCGTCCCTGAAACTGCTGATATGTTCTTCCTCAGAAGGCTTAGCCCTGTTGAGGTCAACTTTCTCTGATTTTTTTTTGTTTGTTTCCTAAAATAAAATGATGACTTTGGATTTTTCACTTAATTTTGGTTAATTTAGAATCAAATCGTCTTCTAAACACTAGATTTGCTCTTTAGTTGATCTGAGGATTAGGAGGGGATTAAAAAGCAGAAGAGTAATCTAGTGACTTTCTTTGTTTATTATTGGATTCTGGGATATTCAGATTCAGAAATTCTTGAAAAGTTCTGGATATTAGTTTTTTTTTTGTAGGGACAAGCTTTATATTTATTTTTCTTGAAATAATAATTTAGGTCCTGCATGTCTTCATGACCCATATATGATGAAAGTCTCAATTAATATTATTTTTCTCAATTATTGAAAGATAATAATATAATCTTTGTTCAAACTGAAGAAACTTTTGGGTTTACTGTTTTTATAATTAACTTAGTTGACTATTGAGTATGGAGTATAGATCTGATTTAGCTTTGTCTCCAGCTTACTCCAACAAAAAAGAAAAATAATAAACTGGAGAATTTTGAATTTTTTTAGGCTTTTCTTTTTTAGAAAAATAAATAGATGGTTCAGTATATGTAAATATATTCGACTTGATTGATTGATTGTTGTGTGGAAGCCATAAATGAAACAAATTTTGAGCATATAAAAAGGTATGATTCCTGAACAATGATTGTGTCTAGGCTTTCTATTCTTATTGGCCAGAGATACTCTGCAATTTTGCTGGCCTTTGTTGTTTTGTTCATATACGTTAAATCTATTATTAGCTTTTGGAGCCACCCCGAATTTTTTTTTTAAATTGCTTTGTTATAATTTTGAATTTTTCTATTAATTTTCGATATATTTATGCCCAAAATTCCAAGCTTTACACGTGAGTAACCAAAACAATGATGAAGGTGCATAGAAAGTTCGAAAGGGTAGTTGTTCAAGTACTTGTTTTGTCATAAATCATGAATCTTGAATGCTCTGTTCTGTTTGTTTTCCTCATCAAAATATTATTTTTCTTTTTGGTGTAGAATATCAGATGTATTAGCCTATTGAGCTATACTTTTGATACATGATCATAATGCTTTATGGTGGTAGTTAAGCATATGGCTTGAGCTTTGTAAAGTTTAGATATCTATACTCGTCTTAATTGTGGTCTTAACTCTTAAGGTAGAGTGTTTAGTGTCTCTGCTTTACTTGCTTATGAATTATGTTGAGTTTGTAGAGAAAGTGCGATTAATATTGCGGATTGTGATCTATAATTGCAGTCGGGCTGTTGCAAGCCGCCATCAGATTGTGGGTTTTCATATGGGAACGAGACGGTGTGGACACCAGGAGGAGGGATGATAGGACCAAACCCGGACTGTATGTTGTGGAGCAACGACCAGAGCATGCTCTGTTACCAGTGTAGCGCTTGTAAAGCCGGTGTTCTTGGGAGCTTGAAGAAGAGCTGGAGAAAAGTGTCGGTGATCAACATCGTTGTACTTATCATCCTCGTGATCTTCTACGTGATTGCTTACGCGGCTTATCGAAATGTCAAGAGGATTGATAATGATGAGCCGGCCGGTGAAGCCAGGATGACAAAATCACACCCTAGCCATTTCCACCTCTGATCAAAGTTTGGTACAGTTCGTTTGATGTTAATGAAAATCTAATGAGATACAAAAGAACAAAAGATGGAAGCTTTGATTTATGTTTTCACTTGCTTATGATTAAAAATATGAGTTTTGTTAGTACTTTTGTGTTTATTTTTGCTATGATAACACATTTTTTTGTGTGCGTATATTACTTATGGTGGAATCAGAATCTCTAGTTCACTTATTACTTACTTCCTCTAGAAATAAGCATTACAACTTAACTTTAAAGCGGAAATATTTGTTAAAATGGACTGAGAGTTATAAGCTTAATCATGTTCTGGTTGCAACCACAAAGGCATTTTTTTTTGTAACTTGATGAACAAGTTGCTATTTCTTTTGACGAATTTAATCTTTCTGTGTGTGAGTAGATGTATTTAATTTGTTGCCAGATTTAAGAATTTTTCGTTTGGTATTTGATCTTTAGATTCAGGAGGGATTGCTTATTCTCTGAATGTTAAAACCGATGGTTCTTTCAAACCAACCACTAATCCTTAGCTGCAAAGAATTGATTAGATATTTCAAAGAAGACGAAACAAGATAGAAATAAAACTTCTAAAAAAAAGTTTTAACACATCTATCTAAAACATTGATCTAAGATGTAACAAGTAAAACATTTTTTTTTTTTTTTTTTGGTCGAAACGAGTAAAACATTTTAATCCCTCTTACTCATAGATGTCTTCTTTTTCAGAAGATTCTGCTACGTACGTACGTGCTCTTCATAACTGCCACAAACACAACTTCGACGTCCAATCGATTTTGACACACACGTCTCTATTTTTGCTCTATTGAAATTCTTTGTGTATGTGTGGCCTCCAAAACAAAGTCTCGACTCCTTTTAATAATAAGAATCCAACGGCTCTTTCTTTCTTTGCAAGGAAAAATATAAGGAAACATCAATTTTCATCATTATAAGAATCACAATATTCTAAAATAATAAAACCAAGAAAATCGAAAAGAAAAAACACCATATACAATAGGTTAAACACCATACCCAAAACATATCCAATCATCATTAAACAATTTAATATGACCAAATTTCTTGCTATAATTTCTCTTGGTTTTGTCATTTGTGGGTGAATTGGCCAATGGGGCTTGTGTATAGCAAAGCTCATATGCTCTTTGGATAGGTTTTCAGAGTAATCACGATTTTATTTGGCAAAATGGAGATTAGGTGTTTTGGCCTCTCAGAAACGTTGGTCAAATAGATTGAAACTTTCTTGACAAGACGCTTCAAACTTTTTGAAACGATCCTAGTGCAACTCCAAACAAATTCCCAATGAAAGAAGATGATGACTCTTACGGAAATTCATAAATTGTTTTATGCAACTAACTCAAAATTATGATCAGTGTCACGCAATTCCCATTGAGAAGAATTGTTAGAGAAAAATAAAATAAAAATTCTTCATATTCATCTCTTAATTCCCCTGTATTTTCGGGATATTGTTAGCTAGAAATTTATCCAAAGATATTTTCCCTTTTAACTTTGGATTCTGGTCGATACACGAATCATGTAAACAGCGTTATATTCTAGAATCATAAACCAAAAAGAAAAAAAAATTTATCTTTCTCACAAAACAAAGAAAAACACTCTATAGCATCAGAGAAAAGATGCTCAAGGGATTTCCTAAAGTAGATGACCCAATACCTGCCGGAAAGTCCTCACCGGGAAAACTCTCCGGCGAAGTTGGCATTAGCCCTCACAGCTTGTACAGCCTTTACTTCAAGGGTTTGGTAAGCGAGGACTCGTTGGCCGGATTTGGGGTTGCAATTTGCGGGCAGAAAGATGATGTCTTGTTTCAGATGAAGGGACCAATCCATGGCTCCGACATTACTGTTTTGGAGGCTGAGCTTACGGCATTGAAGCGAGGACTAACCGAAGCCGTGAGTTTGGGGATCACTCATGTCTCAATCTACTGCGATTATCAACCTATTTACAGATTAGTAAGTTTTTCTTGATCAGGTCTATAAAGACGAAGCATTGACTCTTCTTATTATCTCATCTTGACATAGTATATAGCTTCAATGCTTACGTATGGATTCTCTTGTGTTGAGTGTAGGTCACGAGAAGATCTGTGCCAAAGGATAATAAAACTGCCCTGCTATTGAGTGATGTGCAACGCATCAGGGAACGATTCTCCTCAAGCTTTCCGATTTTTGTGGCCGAAAATAGTATCAAACATGCTTATAAACTGGCAAGGGAAACAGTAGTTTCTGAAATCAGCATACGTGTGGATCCTCCTCGCCAAGCCAAGGCCAAGCCTGCTGAGAAAAGAACTTGTCATATCTGTTTAGATGATGATGTCAATGCTGATCAGATGTTTTGTGTTGATAAATGTCTTCATCGGTTTTGTTCCGAGTGTGTGAAACGACACATAGAGGTGAGGCTACTCGAAGGAAGTGTGATGAGATGTCCTCAGTATCATTGCAAGTCTAAGCTAGCTCTTAGAAGCTGTGCTAATCTTTTGACACCTAAACTAAGTGCTATGTGGCAACAAAGGATCAGAGAGGACTCGATTCCTTTTAAGGATAGAGTTTATTGTCCAAACCCGAGGTGTTCGGCTTTAATGTCGAACACCGAGCTGTCTAAATCGACTGAAGAAGGTGGAGTTAGGAGAGGCTGCTTCAAATGCGGTGAACCCTTTTGCATCAACTGCAAAGTTCCGTGGCATGACAACATGTCATGCGACGATTACAAGAGGTTGCATCCAAATGATACAACAGACGATGGAAAGCTAAAAGCTTTAGCAAGTCAGAAAATGTGGCGCCAATGCGGAAAGTGTCAACACATGATTGAACTTTCTAAAGGATGCGTCCGAGTAAGTTGCAGGTATACATATGATCATCTCTCTGTGAATCACGTTTTTCCTTTCGAGTTTGGTTGTTTTCATCTGATTAAGCATTGCATATTTTATGGTAGATGTGGACATACGTTTTGTTACCAATGTGGAGCCGAGGCTGGAGCTTGCCGTCATGGTCATCATGCCCTTTATATAACGCCTCGACCGCCTCGACCGCCGCCACGGCCGCTACACATCTTGTTATCTTGTTGTGCTTTTGTTTTGTTGTGGGGATCTTTAATGTATTTTATCGTCCGATGAACTTTAACCATTTGACTAAATCGATTTCCACCGGTTTGTGACTTGTTTGACTAAATCTATTTCTACCGGTTTCTGGGTTGTTTAGTAGGAATTACTATTAACTATTAGATTGCAAACAAAATATCCTTTTTTGACTTAACAGGTTTAAAGAAAATTGCTCAAAACAATTACGTTAAACTTAGAGCAATTCAGTCATCTATCAATAATTATTTATTCTTGGAAACTAATAATTTTTCCTTTTTTAGTTAACAGGTTTTAGGAAAATTGCTCAAAACATTTATGCTAAACTTTTATTGGTTTATGTATTTTAATTGATTTAAAAATTGATATAGGATTTATAAATCATGCGAATTTTAATTAGTATTTGTAAATCCATATTTGAGTCTTTGTATTTTTAATGTTAAAATCCATCCAAATCTACTAAGGGGGCATATTGTATCAAAGATTTGGATTTATTTGAAAGTTAGAGAGATTTAAGAGAATTTAAAGATTTTAAGGATTTTGTAAAATTACTATAATAAATTTCAAGGTATTTTAACAGGTAATTAGTAAATATTTTAGTATATTTCATAAAATTACAAATTTAAGATTGAAAAATTTATTAAAAAAAAAGTGTTTGGCTTTCCGTTTCTTTAGTTTTCGGTTTGGGAAAAATTCTGCCTAATTGAACAAATAAAAATTTGGTTCAGTTCAGTTTAGAAGTTGGTTTGTTCGGTTTAGTTATCAACGATTTTTTTCAGTTTTTTTGGGGCAAAAAATTGGGTTTTCAAAAAAATTTGGTTTATTTCGGTATTTTTAGGTTGTTCGGTTCGTTCGGTTTTCAGTTTGTTCGGCTTGTTCGCTTTATTCGGATATTTTAGAGAAACGCGATTAAAAACGGTTCAGATATATAAAAAATTCAATTAAAAAAAAACCAAAGAACCGATCGCTTCGGAGATGCCGAACCAAAGACCAAAATCGATTTTTAAAGTTGCATCGTAGGTGAAAACCGAACCGAACCAAAAACCGAACAAACCGGTTCAGTCGGTTTGGTCCTTTTCGGTTATAACCGGTTGCCTAGGACTAGGTAGTATGTCCGTCAAATTAATATGTTAATAAATAATTATTTTATTTTAGTTATTTTCAATTAATTCAATTTATTAAAATATGAGGTGGTATTTCTAACTACTAATTTTTAACTACAAATTGACTCTCAAATAATTCAAAATTATTTTTGATATATTTTATTAACGAAATCCATATTTTCCAATAAGATGAGATTTTAAAGAATATTTATAAATCATTAATTTAATAACCTTGGATTTAGAATGATTTTAACAAATAATAGATCTAATAAGATAGGATTTTAAACTAATTTTTTAGAATCATCAATTAAATAAGAGTAGATTTGGACAAAAATTAAAATCTTCATAAATCATCAATTCAATATGCCCCCCTAAAATCATAAGTAAATCCGTAGTATTGAATAACACGTGATTTGAATTAATATTTATAAATCATAAAACCAATAACACATAATTTGAACATATATTTTTAAATCATAAAACCAATAATACTGGATTTAGTTTGGATTTCCAAATCCATTAAAATAACCAAACCAATAACCCCAAAATGGGTAACCCAACCCAAACCCATATGGGTTCGAGATATTAATGGGCGGATTCAACCTACCCATTTATTCCATGGGTTAAGATTTATGTACACAAACCTAATTATAGTAAACTCATTGGCTAAATGGATTATATAGGTTACCCATATATAAATTAAATAGAATATTAAATTTTTTAAAACATATCATATAATTATAAATATAGATAAAGTTTTCAAGTAACAAATTAAATAAAAATATATAGTCAGTAAAATAAAATAATTCATCATAAAATCATACTCCAAAATCATAAAGCCATAAAACCGACGTTTAAATTAAAAAAAAAAACAGTTGAATATTCTTTATACGGATTAAAAAATGTATATTAATTATAAATAACACACCATAAAAAAAATAAACACCTAGTATTAATACTTATTAATATTTTACATATATATATATATTTTTATATTTATTAATTATAGTGATAAACCCATGGGTAACCCATAGCCCTAATGGGTTAATCCGTAAAACCCATAAACCCATTAGGGTCAATCCATAAAGCCCATTTATTTATATGGGTTAAAAGATTTAACCCAAACTCATTAAAATCATGGATTAACCCAGCTAACCCGTGGGTATTGACCAATTTTGACACCACCTACTAGGCATGGGCAAAATATCCGAACCGAAAGAACCAAACCGAATCCGAACGAAAAAGGGGTACCGAATCCGAATCGAAATTGATAAAAAATCCGAACGGAACCTAAACTCGTATATCCGAAGAACCGGAACCGAACCCGAACAGAACTGAGAACCGAATGGATATCCGAAATAATCCGAAATATAATAATATATCCCCTATATTAATTATAGCTAAATTATCTAAAATAACAATTATGAAATCGAATATATCATTTATTTTTAGACTGAAATAGTTAAAATAATTAAAATATATGAAAATTATTAGTTATATCTATCAAAATTTAACTTAATTTTATTTAAATTTAATCAAATTCTTAATTTTTTTTCCATAATTTCGGGTATCCGAACCCGACCCGAACCGGAACCGGAACCGAACCGAGATTTTAAAATATCCGATCGGTACCAATTCTTTAAAACCGAAATATCCGAAATCTAAAATATCCAATCCGAACCCGACCCAAATATCCGAACACCCAGCCCTACCACCTACTTATGTATGCACGATCATAGAGCAAATCAGTCATCAATCAATAATTATTTATTTTTTGAATTTAATTATTTTTTCGTTTTTTAAGAAAACTGCTCAAAACAATTATGTTTTTTATAAAAACAAAGTCAAAAGTCAAAAAAATTATGTTAAAAATTTTGTTTATAAATATGCACGCTCATAGAGCAATTCAGTCATCAATCAATAACATTCTCAGAAGATCTTACCTTACAGTTTATTTCTTCCCTTTTTTTTTTTGATAAAGAAAATATTTTCTTCCCTTCTTCTGCAAGCAACTCAGAGTATTTTTTTCCTTGCCCTATCACAAACCGATTCTCACGCGGAGCCGCCTCTGCTCTATAGATACTATACGAGTCATATAACGTGACTCCTAAGGAAAACAAAATGCGAAACAGATACATGGAGCAAGAAGGCACTCTACTACGAGCAGATGGCTCAAAACCCGCCGGAAAACCCTCACCGGGCGACATCAAATCTGACTCATACAGTCTTTACTTCAAGGGTTTGGTAAAGGAGGCAACGACGGGGCTATTGGCAGGTTTTGGTGTTGCAATTTGCGACCAAGAGGATAATATCTTGTTTCAGATGAAGGGACCAATTCATGTCTCCGACATTCCTTTTTGGAGGCTGAGCTTTTGGAGGCTGAGCTTAAGGCATTGAAGCGAGGTCTAACCGAAGCCGTGAGTTTGGGGATCACTCATATCTCAATCTACTTCGATTATCAACCGGTTTTCTAGTTGATAAGTTTTCCTTGGCTCTTAAGTAAGGTTCGCATGCTGAATGTTGATGCACTTTCTAAAGCTTGTGATTGAGTGAGACTGGGATTCTCGTTGCTAATGAACAATGTTTATCTTGTTTTGGAAGCTAACATTGTACTACTCTTTGATCAAGCTCTGTTTTTACAAGGTTCGACTAAATGAACATTGACTGGCTATGAGACAATAGATTGTGACTTCTCTCTCTTTGCTCTCTTTGTGTCATACTCAATGCGTTGTGGTTTCATTAGATCTCTTTTGCCTTGAATGTTAGGTCATGGGGAGATCCACGCCTGAGGAAGATAACATTGCCTTGCTAATTGATGATGTGCAATGCATCAGACAACAATTTACATCTAACACCCCTCTTCTGGTGACTAGAAATCAAACTAAGTTTGCTTATAGCCTTGCAATGGAAACAATATAGCTTCTGAAATCAGCATACATGTGCCTTCTCGGAAGAAGAGTTGTCGTATCTGTTTCAATGATGATTTGGAATTCGCTGAGCAGATGTTTTATGTTGCTCCATGCGGTCATCAATTCTGCGTGGAGTGTGTGAAAAAGGACATAGTGGTGAGGCTACTCGAGCGACGTTTGATGAAATGTCCTCATTATGGTTGCCAGTCTAAGCTGACTTTCGGAAGCTGTGCGAATCTTTTGACACCTAAACTAAAAGAGATGTGGGCAAAAAAGATCCAAGAGGACTTAGTTCCTGTATGGGACAGAGTTTATTGTCCAGAACCAAGGTGCTCGGCTTTAATGTCGAAAACCGAGCTCTCTGAATCGACAAAAGAAGCTGGAGTTATGAGATGCTGCCTCAAATGCGGTGAACCCTTTTGCATCAACTGCAAAGTCCCGTGGCATGATAACTTGTCGTGCAACGATTACAAGTGGTTGCATCCAAACCCTACAGCAAACGATGGAAAGCTAAAAGCTCTAGCAAGACAGAAAAAGTGGCGTCAATGCGTAAACTGCAAACACATGATCGAAACTTGGGATGGTGGATGTTGCATCCATGTAACTTGCAGGTATATATATATATCATCTCTAATCGCATTCTCTAGCTATTATAATGCCCTATATATATATATATATCGAAATTTGATTATGTTTTCGCCTAATGAACATTGTAATTTCATGGTTGATGGATAGATGCGGGTATTCGTTTTGCGACACACGTGGAGACGAAAAAGGAAGGATTGAGAAAGATCAACAAATATTATTGGATCAGTTTGTATTGCCTTTATATTTATTTTTTATCTGTGCTGGTTGGCAAGAGTCACTACAGAAACACTATGACTCTACAAGAGGTCTTTTGCAATGAACATTATAATGGGGAGGAAGAAACTTTTGTTGGGAAAGAAGAAGGAAAAACTTAGATAAACGAGTGATTATGCAAATGTAGTTAAGAGAATCAGGCACAAGCAGTCACCATTAATTAAGAGATGGTTTTCAAATATATGTCGGGAAATTGTATAGTTTCCATTAAAACAAAATGGGGAATTTAGGAAATCAAAATATCACATTTATTTAAAGAATAATGTGTAATGCCTAAAGTCTCAAACTTTTGGTGGTGGTATACAGTGAAACCAAAGTAAAGTTATAACCATCATAACTGGTTAATTATTGTTATCTTACTAATTAAATCTCACTTTGCATATATTTATCAGGATTTAATATTAACAAATAATTAATAACATAAACAATGGAAATCTTTAGAAAATCAGCGTACAATATCTTTGAAAAGCAGGAAAAAAATCGACACTAACCGAAAACGGGATACAAATATATATTAAGATTTATCTAAAGAATAAACAAATGAAATTTTATTTGATATCTTCTCAAGTACGCAACAATAGTAGGCTATATATTCACTCAATAATTTTTCCAATAAACCTTGGGACCAAAAAACAGTCATGGATAGAGATGAAGTAGACATGATTTCAAAGAAACAACGAACGGGAGAAAGTTCTTTTAAGGTCGTCGCTAATCAATCTGTGGACGATGTCGTTTACAGATTATACTTCAAGGGTTTGGTGAGTAACGAGATTGTGGTGTCGGACAATGGGATAAGGACGGTTATGGCTGGATTCGGTGTCGCGATTTGCGATCAAACGGATCAGTTATTGTTTGAGATGAAGGAACCAGTAAGCGACTCCATGATTGATGCGAGAGGAGTTGAGATTAGGGCTCTGGTTCGCGGGTTAAGTGAATCACTCGGTTTCGGGATCAGAAATATCATGATTTATTGTGATGATCATGAGATTCACCAAAACGTAAGTGTGTATTTTTGTTTTCTTTGCTTTTTCTTATTGCTTTGGTTAGTTTATATGCACCTTCTAAATGTTTTATGATTTAATTGCAATCGGGAATGATTCGCCATGTTTTAATTGTTAAGACTTTACGAGTTCTTAACTTTTCAAATTAAATTCTGAAATATAGTTAACGTTTTCTTTTAATAGTTTTATTAGGTTGTGTTGAATAAGAAAGTTGAATAAGTTGTCATTTAAGTATATGAGATCGATGATTATGAACTAATTTATTGGCTTGTTGTAATTCTAGTGAAAAATAGCTTTTAAAAACATTATCATGAATATTTGGTATCTGCATATGCTTTCTCAAATTTTTTGTATATAATGTGGAATCTAGAAGAGAAACTAGCATATTTTGTTCGATGAAGTGTTCTTTTTTAGTTTTAACGAAATTAAATCTGATTTTTTCAATGCAGATAACTGGTAGATGTAAACCTAAGGAGAAAGGAATTATTCAAGAACTTGTGGAAAAAGTCGGACTCCTTAGAGAAAAATTTGCTTCAAGCGAAGCTACTTTGGTTGCTCAAGACGAGATTAAGTTTGCTTATAATCTTGCAAGAGAGGCAATTGTTTGTCAAAACATCAATGCTATCGTGAAGGCAACACACGGAGAGATTTGTGTCATTTGTCTAGAAGAAACCAAGACCGAGCGCATGATCGTCATCGATAAATGCCTTCACCGTCATTGCTTTTCTTGTGTTAATCAGTTTGTGGAAGCGAAGCTGCGTGACGGAAACGTGCCCACATGCCTTGATGATGAATGCAAGTTAGAGCTCACTCTTGAAAGTTGTAGCAAGGTTTTGACACCTAAAGTGATTGAGCTGTGGAAACACAAGATGAAAGAGGATTCTATTCCTGTTGCTGAGAGGATCTATTGCCCGTATCAAAACTGCTCAACGTTGATGTCCAAAACCGAGGTTTCTGGTTCCGATCAATCTAATGTTCGAGCATGTGTGAAATGTTCTGGACTGTTTTGCATCGATTGCAAAGTAGCATCACATTCTGATTTGTCGTGTGTTGAGTACAAGAAACTTCACCCTGAGCCTCTTGTTGATGACATGAAGCTAAAGTCTCTAGCAAACGACCAAAAATGGCGTCAATGTGTCAAGTGTCGACACTTGATTGAGCTGTCTAGTGGTTGCAACCACATGACTTGCAGGTACTAATTGTACACATATATTTAACTTAACCAAAGCTAATGTTTCGATTTTTCATAATGTCGTTTTGTGATTTTTGTAGATGTGGGTATCAGTTTTGCTACAAATGTGGAGTTGAATGGAAAAAATATCAAGTGACTTGTCCTACTGGTTGCTCACGTAGTGATGAGAATGGTGATGGTCATGATCAAGAAGAAGAAGAAGAAGAAGAAGATGATGACGATTATTTGCAAGATAATTATCATCATATAGCTGTTCCTCCGGATTTTTAAGCGGGGAGCGGGAGTAAATTGTTTGTTATCGTTTCCAGTATAAGAAAACACTATATATA
>OVAY01002214.1:5088-19946 GCA_900406395.1 Kernera saxatilis | reverse complement strand
AATCGATTTGTGGTAATAGAGATGCCACCGATTTGAACACCTTATTATGGAACCTGTTATTTCTTTCTGACCAAATTGTGTATTTTTAGTTCTGGGTAATTCTAATAATTATTACTCCTATATTATTTAATTTGATAATATCACGCTATTTGTTTAAATTACAAACGTAAAAAAATATACTGTTTTATTTACAGTTTTATTACTATATTATTTTGACGAAAAAAAGAATAAAATTTGGTTATCTAGTAAAATAAGTAAGCCTTGAATCAAATCGTTGTTCCTATAATCAACTGTTAGTACTAATTCTTGGGTGATCGTGGAACATGAATACAATTTTATAGGTAAAAAAAAAAACAACAGAACACAATTATACTATTTTAATTTATGTAACGGTGGTGGAAAGTTGGGGACCACGGTCACGGGCCCCGACAAGTGTTGGCTATAACGTTCCGCGGCTAGTAAACAGTGGTTTTAATGATTATTAAATAATACTATTATTTTTAGAAGGAGGTTAAATAGTGAAACTCACATGAGCATTTCTATTACTCATAACTATTATTTTTTTTTTTTTTTTTATAATTCATAAGTAAATCTCAGGTTTACAAAGGAATTCAGACTAATCTCATGGAATAGATGCAATCCACGGATAGATCCTCTCTTCTTCTCCTCAAATCTCGATTTTCTTTTTTAAAACAAATACATTAAAAAAGTACATCTGAATCTGCAAAAGGCTTTGTGTTTGTCGCTTTCCTTTTTTTGCATTTTTATCTTTTCCATAGATTCCAATGATGTTACCAAAGTCAAACCCCCTAATTACAACTTTAACCGTTCTTTATTAACAAAATTAAAAAGAAAACAAACCTTATTCTAGGGAACAAACAAATCACCCACTTCGACTGACCTCAATATCCAAGTGCATATACGATTGTTTCTCATTTGAAGAGTTCTTGATAACACTAGCTTTGACTTTTTATTTCTTTCCCTCCGATGATAAATTAATTTAAGAGATGGTGGCAGCGATACGTGTATTTTGGTCCAAAACCTTTAAATTGGGTAATAGTAAAACCAAAAAACAAACACACAAACAAACCAAACCATACCACATGCGAAAATCCAATAAGAATCAGACCAAAGCGATAAAGCGAGTTCATGAAAAGGTCAAAATCCCATCACCCGAAAAAGCGACCGGAACAATGCTTCCTTTCGCTGACGTCACCAACACGTCACAATATAAAGGATCCAGATTTTTTTTTTTTTTTAAACACAATACACAAAGTAGCTATGAATAATTGTATTTTAGAAATTAAATATATGGTTTTACAAAATAGCTATAAATATTTGGCTAATAGAAAATTTTAATAGAGATATAACTAAATTATCAACCATCTAACCGTTTAGTTAGATGTATACTCGAACAAGTTTTGTAGAATCAAACATCTTACTAATTAATCAACTATCTAATTGATTAACGTTATAAAAAAATTGAGCATCTAATCTAAATTGCCGATTAATTATGCACATGGCTAGTCGATCGAGCATATCCCGGTTTAATCAACGATTTAGGCTCTAGCTAATTAATTGATTAACCGATTAATTGGCCTGATGAGCAAAATCGAAGAAAGTTATGACCGGTCAGCTCCAACCCACACTCACATGACGCAAGCGCGTGCCTCGACGGGCTTCATAAAGGCGAGTGAGGTTGACTTCACCGTCACTTCCCAATTAAATCTCGTGGGTCCCATTCAAACTAAAAACCTGAAATCCCTCGTGAATCTCACCTCACGCGCCTTAAGAACCGCGTGGTTCTTCACGGTCTCTCATTAAAATCTCACGACTCGGTGACTATCTCAAAACGACGAATATCAATTAATATCCGCTCACATGACTGTCACAATATACAGTCACAATCACCCATTTATTCTCCGACACGTCACCATAATCAATACTACTCTCCTGTCACACAAGCATCTCTCTCTATTATCCTCGCTAATTTTTTTTTTTAAATAACAAAAAAAAAAAAAATCAATAAGTCATTCTCTGAAGTTTACCTACGTGAGTGAGTAGCTGAAGAAATTTAAAAATTTTTAATTTTGATTTTGTCAGTTGGAACTTATCATCTTACCTTCTTCTTCTATGGAAGCTCCGGTTTAAATGAGACTTCTTTACTTCTATATTGACGAAAATGCCATCTCGCCACTCTCCGCCGGATATCCCGCCGCCGCTGCCAACGACGGTTAGCAACGGCCATCATCGTTTCCAGACACTTCCGCTTATTATCGCCGGTTCACTGACCTTAACCGGAGCTCTACTCATCCTCTTCACTATACTTCTCTACCGGAGACTCTACAGAAACCGTACGGCTCCTTCAGATCTTATCTCCAAGTCTCCTCAACACTATCAATGTCGCCGCTTCTCTTACACTCAGCTCCGCCGCGCTACGAACTCCTTCTCCGAGTCGAGTCAGCTCGGCCATGGCGGATTTGGCACGGTCTATAAGGCTGATCTTCCTAGTGGCAATTCCCTCGCCGTCAAAGTTATGGATTCATCCGCTGGGTCTCTACAAGGCGAGCGTGAGTTTCACAATGAGCTTTCTCTCTCCTCTCACCTAATCGGCTCGCCACATGTCGTCTCTCTCCTCGGATTCTCCTCTGATCGTCGTGGTCAGCGGCTTATACTCGTCTACGAGCTCATGGCTAATCGTAGTTTACAAGACGCGCTTCTGGATCGCAAATGTGAGGAGCTTATGGATTGGAACAAGCGATTTGAGATTGCGACGGATATCGCAAAAGGGATCGAGTTTCTCCACCACTGTTGTGATCCATCCATCATCCATGGAGACATTAAGCCTAGTAATATCCTTCTCGATTCTGATTTCAAGGCCAAAATTGGAGATTTCGGTCTCGCGAGGGTAAAATCCGAAGATTTAGTTAATGGTAACGAGACTAGGATTTTGATTGAAGAGAAGGAGAAGAGAAAGGATGTTGCTGAAGATAATGGGTCGATTTTGGAGGAGACTGAAAGCGTGATTACTGTGTTTGAAGAGGGTAATGTTGTTAATCTGTCGCCGGAGAATTGTTGTTCAATTACCATCTTGACGGAGACTGGAGGAGCGTCTCCCGGCATGGCATCGGTACTTTCGCCGGAGAATTGTGCAATTAGCGTCTTGACGGTGTCTCCGGGAGCGGCATCGGGATTATCGCCGGAAGTCAGTTTGGAGAAAGGGAGTGTTTCGGAGAGCTGTTTGGAACTAATGAGTGTGGAGAGTAGTAAGCAAAAAGTGGGATCGAAGAGAGATTGGTGGTGGAAACAGGACAACAATGGTGGAAGCAGAGGAGGGATTGAATCAGGGAGTGTGAAGGATTACGTGATGGAATGGATTGGGAGTGAGATTAAGAAAGAGAGTACCAACAACAAAGAATGGATCAAAAATGGTGATGGGTCATCATCAGTCTCTAAGAAGAAGAAGAAAGAGAAGAAGAGAAAGCCTAGAGAGTGGTGGAAGGAAGAGTTTTGTGAAGAGCTAACTAGAAAGAAGAGGAAGAAGAAAAAGAAAAAGAAAAGAGGGTTAAGCTCAATCTCAAGCATTGACTCTTGGTTTCACAGAGACGATGACACTGCGTCTGTTCATGAGCAGAATCATAACCCTACCAAGAGGAAGAAAAGGAACAGTATCGATTGGTGGGTGGATGGGTTAAGCGGAGAGCTAAAGACAGTCGTGGGTAAGAAAACAAGTCAAGATTCTGGTCTTTGGTGTGATGTGAATGTTCAGAAGAGCGGTGGAGTCAGCAGCACACCGAGTATGAGAGGTACGGTATGTTACATTGCACCAGAATGTGGCGGTGGAGGTGTGTTGTCTGAGAAATGTGATGTCTATAGTTTTGGAGTTCTGCTTTTGGTTCTTGTCTCAGGGAGACGGCCATTGCAGGTGACTGCATCGCCTATGTCGGAGTTTGAGAGAGCTAATTTAATATCATGGGCTAAGCAATTGGCTTGCAATGGTAAATTGTTGGAGTTAGTTGATAAATCTATACATTCTTTGGAGAAAGGGCAAGCGGTTCTTTGTATTACTATTGCATTGTTGTGTCTGCAAAGATCTCCAGTTAAGAGACCGACGATGAAGGAGATTGTTCAGATGCTTTCGGGTGCGGCTGAGCCACCACATTTGCCGTTTGAGTTCTCGCCTTCGCCGCCTATGGGTTTTCCGTTTAAGTCAAGGAAGAAAGCACGGTGAAGTTTTGGTTTGGTTTTGAGCTCAGTTCAAGTGTAGATTTGTCCGGTTCAAAACCCTAAACCAAATGCGAGTTGTAGAAACTGTTTGATTCCATAAGATTAGATTTTTGCATATATTTATGAAGATCTAGTTGCTTAACAACTTAAGCTTAAACAATAAAGAATTTCCAGTTGTCATCAAGAGCATGATCATGATTAGAGTTTAATTACCTCTTCTTCGTTTTTTTGGCTGAAATCTATGCATAAAACTTGACGGACCCAGATTTTAAAATGTTTGCCCACCATTGTCTCCCGCAGTATGAATAAAATGGTATGGGACAATTTTACTTTTTGTTCTCTCTTTAAGTGCTCCTAACAATTTTCATGGGATTGGTAGAATACTTCACATTTAATGATGAGAATATACTTCTGCAAGTTTTCCCATGGTTCAAATTCAAAACTCAAAATGCATTCGTCTTAAAATTCTCGGAACGATTACAGTTTTAAGCAAACGATGAACCTTAGATATGTCAAAGCGGTCTGCCTTGGCCCCTCAACTGCCTATGATAGGCCGGCCTGATGAATTAGCCTAGGTTCATAGTGCCAAAAATGTAACAGTCCTCAATTCGGAATCCTTATTCTAAACTCTAAAACAGGTGATTGGTTCAAACAAAACAGTTGAACTATATACATCGGACAACATAAGCAAACGAGTTCATTGGATATTGGAAAAAGAGGTAGTTATTTTGTTAATGCACACATTAACTTCTGGGTCGATTATTATGTGGTCAACAAAGGTATTAGCCGTTACATTAGGTTTGCTTGTACGGTAGGTGTCACTCACTATTAATGGAGAGATATTTGCAAATTTCACACGATTCTCTAGGCAAATCCAACTGCAACTTTGAATGAAAAAGTCCTCGTCTTGAATGAGAACGTTGATCTTTTCCACCTCTCAGATCCTTAATTTCCCAATTCTTCTTCATAATCACACATTTCACCACAGAAACACACCTCTTCTGAAGCATCCATGGAAGCTCCACCTTCAAGCGACCCATTCAAGTTCCTCAACATTTCACTTAATTCAGATGGGTCTCTCACCAGACACCGTGATTTCCCCAAATTGCCCCCGACGGAGCAGTCCAAAGACATCCCATTAAACCCACACAACAAAACCTTCATCCGACTTTTCAAGCCCCGGAATATTCCGCCGGAATCAAAACTCCCCATCCTCGTTTACTTCCACGGCGGCGGATTTATCCTCTACGGCGCCGCCTCCGCTCCTTTCCATGAATCTTGCAGCAAGATGGCCGATCGTCTTCAAGCCCTTATCCTCTCTGTCGACTACCGTCTAGCTCCAGAACACCGTCTCCCGGCGGCGTACGACGACGCCGTCGAAGCAATCTTATGGCTCCGCGATCAAGCTCGCGGCGCAATCAACGGCGGTGATTGCGACGCGTGGCTGAAAGACGGCGTCGATTTCTCGAAATGCTTCGTGATGGGTTCAAGCTCTGGAGGAAACATCGTCTACAGCGTCGCGTTGCGCGTCGTGGACACAGATCTCTCTCCGGTTAAGATCCAAGGGCTGATAATGAACCAAGCTTTCTTCGGTGGCGTTGAGCCGTCGGATTCAGAGGCACGTCTTAAAGACGATAGGATCTGTCCGTTAACAGCGACACACTTGCTGTGGTCGCTTTGTTTACCGGACGGTGTAGATCGCGACCACGTGTACAGCAATCCGATTAAGAGCAGCGGGCCCCAGGAGAAAGAGAAGATGGGACGTTTTCCGTCGACTCTGATTAACGGTTACGGTGGGGATCCGTTAGTGGATCGGCAGAGACACGTGGCGGAAATGCTGAAGGCACGTGGGGTACACGTGGAGACGAGGTTTGATGAAGATGGGTTTCATGCTTGTGAGTTGTTTGATCAGAACAAAGCTAAGGCTTTATACGACACCGTCGAGGCCTTCATGAAGAAGAGTTGTTCATCAACTACTGCCCCATCCTCCAACATGTAGTAGTCCGATCTAATATTGTCTTATGAAATTATCTACCAGTAATTCCTGCAATTGTTATGTAATTTTCGTTATTTATAACTTGAGTATAAGCGAGTGAAGTTCTATTTTTTTTCCAGTTATTCATCATGTGGCGTAATGGCGAAATGTATTGCATGCTGTGTTGCTTCGTGTCTATCCAATTTAATCCAAATACGTATACCCGATAAATAGTAATGATTATAAATTTATAATCTTATCTACTATTTTTTTATGTTGTTCGAAATGGATCGGACGGTCGAGTGCCGCTTAATGCTTCGAATTATGATTTCCGATAACTTTTAACAATATGTGAACATATTATAGAAAATTACATTATTGTTTTGGATATTGCTTTAAGAACATCGTTAGACATGCAAATTTTGACCATAATTTCACCATGCAACTAAATTTTGTAGAGGCTATATTTTGTTTTTTAAAAAAGTAGACGTGTTTAAGAATTTAAATCAATTCTTTTTATGTACAGTATACTAATATTTCCATCAAAGTTTAGTTGGGAGGGATGCTACTCATTCAAATACACATGCAAGCAAATGTAGAACATGATTCCTCATTTAAACTAAATATCAGAACAATATATTTGTTGTTGGTTAAAATCACCAAAACAGTCTTGAATTGGTCAATATCTTAAACTGCGCAAAATCATGACCACAACTAATCCGTGCATTCATCCTAATCACATCTTACGTTCCGCTAAACATAAAAGACAAACAACAAAAAAAAGGGGAAACAAAAAATCTCCTAACATTTATTCTTAATCAAAGTTTACCCTTAACTAACCTCCTCCTAATAACACAATTAAAAATTAAACCATGTCACGTGACTCTCGTCCCGCGTTTGATCCATTCAAACATCTCAACATCACAATTAACCCCGATGGCTCTTGCACGCGCCACTTCGTCTATCCGATGGTCAATCCCGACCCGGACCCATCCCCGGGAAAGCTCGCCGCCTCCAAAGACGTCACCATTAACCAAGAAACCGGCTTGGCCGTACGGATTTTCCGACCAACCAATCTCCCATCCAACGATAACGCCGTCGCTCGTCTCCCGATCATCGTCCATCTCCACGGCTCTGGTTGGGTCCTTTACCCAGCCAATTCTCCAGCGAATAACCGTGGTTGCTCTCAGATGGCGAGCGAATTAACGGTGATCATCGTCTCCGTTAACTACCGTTTAGCTCCTGAGCATAGACTCCCAGCTCAATACGACGACGCATTAGGCGCTCTGCTTTGGGTCAAACATCAAGCTGTTGACCAAAATAACGGCGAGCCTTGGCTTAGAGACTACGCCGATTTCTCACGGTGCTACATCTGCGGTTCGAGTAACGGCGCCAACATCGCTTTCCAACTGGCTCTCAGATCGTTAGACCACGATCTAACGCCGTTAAAAATAGACGGGTGCGTGTTTTACCAGCCGTATTTTGGCGGTAAAACGAGGACGAAAACGGAGCTGAAAAATTTCGCCGATCCGTTAATGCCGATGCCGGCGATCGACGCCTTGTGGGAACTATGTTTGCCGAAAGGCGTTGATCGGGATCACAGGTACTGTAATCCGAAGGGTTATCTGCCGCAAAAGGAGAAAGTGGGGCGTTTGGGACGGTGCTTGGTGATCGGTTACGGCGGAGACACTTTGGTTGATCGGCAACAAGACTTTGTCAATTTGCTTGTTTCGGCTGGAGTTAGGGTTGAAGCAAGGTTTGACGATGCCGGCTTCCATGGAATCGAGCTCGTTGATCCACGGCGAGCCGTCGCTCTTCTTAACATGATCAGAGACTTTATTAATTAGTTATTATTCTTCCCAAGGTTTCATCGTCGCCAATCATTATTTTTCTCCTTTTTTTTATACATATATATAGCGATTACATAGAACATTGTTACTTCTTACTGTCTCATCAAACATTGGCATATCTAAAATATTATTTTTGGTGGTCGACATTTAAAATATATTAATGCAACAAAAATACTATAATGTAATTTTATCAAATCGCACTATTTCATGGGATCATAAATCTTGTTCACTCATTCAATATTTAGCAAGTTACGTTAATATATATATATTTTTTTTTTTTAACATCATACTGAACTTTATTAAATCATCAAAGCAGACATATAGTCATTGTGTAATACATTCGATATTGATCTGGGTATTAACGAATGTATAAATTTTTGTTAAATATTTTGTTCGCTTAAAATAATTTTATTATTCTATAATTCCGTTATTTGCCAGAGTTGCAAGTTAAAAAACTAAAATTTCACCATTCCATTCTGAACCTTTTCTAGTATTTACCAGTGTAGTCAATCGAAGTTTATCCTTTCCTAATTTAAAATTTGTTTCGTCATTCCCTAATTAAACCTAATCTTAAAAACAAAAACAAAACATAATTAAACCTAGTTTAAATTTTGAGTCCAACTTGTGATCATCAGCTTTATAGAAATCCTAACATCGGACGGTGAAGATATTATGTGTGGGCCATATCTTGATTATATAAAACACACACACGAGATCGCTACCTTGAGAGATCGGGTCATTCAACATTGAAAGATCTTCGACTTCCCAAAGTGTTGCAAGTGTTTCACTCTCCACCTCTTTTTCTCTCTCTCTCTCTCTCCTCCATGGCGGACGGTGGGGCTGACCCTCCAGCTCCACCATCGGAAAACGGCGGAGAATTTCTGTTGTCGCTTTTGCACAGAAGACCTTACCAGCAGAACAACAACAATCCCTTGACCAGACCAGCCGCTCCCCAGCATCAGTCGTTCGCTCTCGATCCGGCCATTGCAGCCGTTGGCCCCACCGTGAATGCCTTCCCTCCGTCGAATTGGCCGTCTAACGGTCGTGATCGACCCGGTACGCATACTCCTCCTTGGCCGCTCTCCTTTTCACCTCCTAATCTCTCGCCCAATTTGTTAGGGTTTTCTCAATTTCCGCTTAACCCCTTCCCGACGAACCAATTCGACGGTAATCAAAGAGTATCAGCGGAAGATGCCTACAGATTAGGGTTTACTGGAACTGGAAACCACGCAATTCAGTCGATGTTACAGCAGCAGCAGCAACCGCCGCCGCAATCAGAGCAGCGGAAGCTTGTTTTTGGCTCTTTCTCGGGAGATGCTGCTCAAAGCATTAATGGGTTACTTAATGGGAACTTGAAGTATGATTCTAATCTTGGTTCTGCCAAACATCATGAACAGCATATGAGAAATCCCCAATCCGTTGTCTTGAATCCTAATACGGATCCAAGCTTGTCTCATCTTCGGAATCACGATCTCCATGAACACAGAGGAGGTTACAGCGGAAGAGGAAACTGGGGTCCCATTGGGAATAACGGCAGGGGTTCCAAGTCTACTCCTTCTCCTACTCCTCCTCCTCCTGGATTTTCGAGTAACCAACGAGGATGGGATAGAGATTTGGGAAGTAAGGACGGTGATAGAGGGATGGGTAGTTTCCAGAGAAATCATGATAAAGCAAAGGGCGAGCATTCTAATTTATGGGATAAAAGTGTTGATTTAAGTGCTGAGGATGATAGATTAAGGAGATTATCTATCCAGAACGAGAGCAGGTTCAATCTTAGTCAACAGATTGATCACCCTGGACCACCTAAGGGTACAAGTCTACATTCTGTATCGGCAGCTGATGCCGAAGATTCCTTTTCGATGTTGAACAAGGAAGCTCGTGGTGGAGGTCAATATAAAGAGGAATTGGGGCAGTTCAGTAAGGGAAAGAGGGAAGGCAATGGGGAGTTTGGCCCTGGTGATGACGAAATTGAGGATTTTGGAGAAGATATTGTTGAGTCTTTATTGCTTGAAGATGAAACTGATAATAAGGATGCCAAAGATGGGAAGAAGAATAGCCGGACATCTCGCGAGAAGGTAAGTTTAAGTTTGTAATATAGGATATAGCCGAATCATTAGCTTTAATTGACTACTAACGACTTGCTGGAAATATTCAATGATGGTGTTTAGCTCTAGGTAATTTATTTCCAAAAGGGCTTTTTTAGGTTGGGAAGATTGTCTAAGTCGGGGTTTTGTTATCAGGAATCGAGAATGGACAATCGGGGTCAGTGGCTGCTTGGCCAAAGGTTAAGAATGGTTAAAAGGTATATGGCATGTCGAAATGACATCCACAGGTATGATGCACCTTTCATTGCAGTGTACAAGTCCCTGATTCCTGCAGAAGAAGAACTGGAGAAGCAGAAACAACTAATGGCGCAGCTAGAGCATCTAGTTGGCAAAGAATGGCCTCAGGCAAAGTTGTATCTTTACGGGTCATGTGCTAACTCTTTTGGTTTTCCAAAGAGCGACATCGATGTTTGCCTTGCAATCGAAGATGATGATGTCAACAAATCTGAGATGTTGTTAAAGCTGGCGGATATTTTGGAATCAGATAATCTCCAAAATGTGCAGGTAAAAATAAATGCTTTACTTATATAAAAAATGTTGAGCAGGTGCTTAATACTTCTTTTTATGGCTATGAATCGTGTGGCTATATTTTTGAAACATGTTTTTGTGTAGGCACTGACACGAGCTAGGGTTCCAATAGTAAAACTTATGGATCCGGTTACTGGGATATCTTGTGATATCTGCATCAACAACGTGTTGGCTGTTGTGAACACAAAGCTCCTGCGAGATTACGCACGGATAGATGTGCGTTTAAGGCAATTGGCTTTCATTGTGAAACATTGGGCAAAATCAAGAAGGGTTAATGAAACTTATCAGGGAACACTTTCCAGCTACGCGTAAGTTCCTCCATACTATTAAATGAAGTTACTTTCGAAATAATCAAAAGACTCTTCTTATTATATGTGATACTTTTGCAGGTACGTTCTGATGTGCATTCACTTCTTACAGCAGCGTAGGCCGCCAATTCTTCCTTGTTTACAGGTGTGTATGATAATAAATTAATAATATCCTTTTGTGTAATGTAATTAATGTTCTTCTTTTATCGGTCTTGTGCAGGAAATGGAGCCGACATACTCAGTGCGGGTAGATAATATCCGGTGCGCATACTTTGATAATGTTGAAAGACTCGGTAACTTCGGATCTAGTAACAGAGAGACCATAGCTGAGCTGGTGTGGGGATTCTTTCATTACTGGGCATATGGTCACGACTATGCGAATACTGTTGTATCCGTCCGCACTGGTTCCATACTAGGGTAAATTCACACTCGATTTTTTCTGCTAACTATTTCTGTGAAGTAATGTCAAAGATAAAACATGAATCTGCGTGTTGCAGGAAGCGAGAGAAGGACTGGACTAGAAGGGTTGGGAACGATAGGCACTTGATATGCATAGAGGATCCGTTTGAGACGAGCCATGATCTGGGTCGGGTCGTGGATAAGTTCAGTATCCGAGTGTTGAGGGAAGAGTTCGAACGAGCTGCGAAGATTATGCATCATGATCCTAACCCATCTGCCAAGCTTTTCGAACCATATATTCCTGGTGATAATAATGGCCAAGGCCACAAATAACATGAAAAAATTGAATCGGGTTCGTGTGGCTTGTGTATATATTTATGGTTAGGTTCGCTCTCTCAAGTTCTTTTTGGTTGTTTTGGATTCTTGCTTGTGACCCAACATAAAAAGAAAAGCCTTTTTTATGTTCAGCTTTTATATGATTGTGATGGGTAGATTAATGGTAAACCTGTCTTTTATTGTGTGCCCAGTTGAAAAAAAAAGTTAAATGAATTTGCAGAAGAAAAATAAAAAACGTGAAAATAGTTTTGAATTAACATATTAATGGTAAAAAATGGCTAGACGAGGAGATCTCGCGCCAAGCAACGGTGATGATGGGATCTTCCTCCGAGATTCCGCCACGTGTCCTAAGATTCCTGAATTCTTAGCCAATCACTCCCACGAGCGCCGGCGTTGACCAAGGTGAGTGCCGTCGTCGTGACATCTCCGTCGCCAACGCCGCCTCAAGCTTCTCGCGAGGGTTCTGGCCTGTCAAAGGCAATCATCCAATCAGTTCCAAGGTTTGCTACATAACTTGTGTGAATCAAATTAGGAAGCATCAGATTCAGATGTACAAGAATTTTACATGAGCCCTAAATTGATACATTGTTAATGGTTTCCCTAATTTGGTGGTGAATTTATTTCTACTGTGAATTGAACGAGAAGACATTGCATTTGATCAATAAAGATGTTCTTGCTGCTCTGGGAATGCAAGGAGTGGTTCATAATGTCGCTCGTGGGGCTCTAATCGATGAGAAAGAAATGGTGAGATTGGTGGTGCTGGTTTAGATGTTTTGAGGAGCTTACTGAATTGGATAATGTTGTTTTGTCTCCACATTGTGCTAATATGACAATGAAATGTCTTAAGAATTTCGGAAAACTTTGGTCGGGAATATGCTTTCTTCTCCATTTTAACTCATCTTCTTTGATGGGTCATCGTCAAGGTAAAAGTATATACAATTTCTTGCGATTCAGTGTCTTGACTCTTGAACGAAGCTGAAAAACATTGTTAATTTTTCAGTGTTTTCTCTGTGCCTGTTGTGGTCTGCTCCAATGGATTGCTACTTTCGTTATGTGAATAATTTGCATCTATCGTAGCTAAAAACTTGGATCTTCGTTTCGAGTTTGTAGATTTTATAAACCATCTTTCCAAGCTTCGGCAGCAGAAAATACCGTTTGTATTTATTTGCAATAGTAGCATGCTCGTGTATTTTAGACTTTTACAGCGTGTTTCGTCTACCATTTTCGAGTCAAAACTGGCGCTTTAGTTGTTCGCTTCGAGATTATTTTTTCGTTTGAAGGTTATGCTTTCTTTTCTTTTTTCATTTGCCTTTGTTGTGAATTTGGCGCTAGTTTTTTTGTTGTAGTTAATAATTTACCAATAAATGTTGTCATCACTTTTATTTCAGAGTATTTTTCAATCGAGTTATTTCAGAGGTGCTATTTTTTTACCGTTTAGATTATTCCAAAGTAGTTGGTGCTATTTCACCGTTTATTTGTATATTTGCTAAATTTCTCTAGGTCCAGACTTTTAATATTTTTAACCGGCACACTCGATCATGTGATCTCTTTCCAATTGAGCTATCGACCTCTGGTTCAGCTATCATGCTACACGTATACATCTATGCAGCCTAGATGTACATCTGTGCAACTTATAGATACTTCTTGCATAAACATTCACATTCTACACATACATCTAGGCACCCTACATACATCCTACACATACATCTAGACTCTCTCTACGTAGCACCATACATATATACACATTCACATCCTACACGTATACATCATCCTACACATACACATCTATGCAGCCTAGACAGACATCTACGCAACTTATAATGTACATTTTGCATAAACATTCACATCCTACACATACATCTAGGCAGCCTATACATACATCTGCACACACACACATCATATCACCCATTTTCGTCCACGCCTTATACATAAAAATGGTTGCATTTTTAGATGAAGGTCTTTCGCCATATAAATGGTTTTTTTTTCCATCTGCAAAATTAATAAAAGTTTTCCTCCATTACAATACTTTTTTTCCGTTTGTCAACAGTTTTGGTACATGCGAAAGACTTTCATCTAATACTAAGCCAAAAATACAAATAATAAATTTCCAAACAAAACCCAGTTTTTTCTTTGTTTTTCAAAAAAATATTAAAATACCATTCTATATTTTCGTAGACTTAAACCCAGTTTTTTCTATATATTTATTATAATTGATATCATATTTTAACGTTTTTTATCAGAGCAAATATAGCTAAAATCAGTTTCTTAAAGGTGTAAAAAAACAGTTTCTTAATGACACACGTCATCAAGTCAAGACAATAAGATAAATAAAACAGAGAATCTGAAATATTGATTTTTCTCATAAAAAAAAGAAATGTTCGAAAGATGTTTGAATCCGGAAAAAAATAAATGTTTGAAAGATGACGAAAACGCTAATCAACAGTGACTACAAGAATCTTTTAAGAAACTACAGGAATTAGACCAGAGTCTTACCTTGTAACATGATGCAGTTATGTTTGTTTCTCTCGGTTAATGAGAAACGGAGATAAGTTTGATCGGACTCAAGTGAACAGAACTGAGGGTTTAACAAAACAAAAAAAAAAAGAACAGACTGAGGATAAAAAAAAAGTGTTCGACATTGGTAAAAAAAATAAACTGAGAAGAGGATTCAGATAAAAAAAAGTGTTCGACATTGGTATAAGAGCATTATCTTTATGCTTTTCATTAATTCAAACGGTCGAAAAATGTTACCGTTTCACAACGTTCATATTCTTTATTTTTTTTAATAAAATTAATTATTCAACGGTCGAAAAAATGTTACCGTTTCACAACGTTCATATTCTATATGCTTTTTGATACAATTAATTATTCAACGGTCGAAAATTGTTACCGTTTCACAACGTTCATACTTTCCTACTCTCAAGTAAAATCAAAAACGTTGGAAACAATATGGGATGTTCAAGACTCTCATATGTTACAATGAAAAAAGTGAATCTTTTATTGTTATGGGATTAATTATGCGTTCTTTTCTCTCTCCTTAATTACAACAAAACATAGTAATAGCGACTTTTGAAGTTTTTTAACCTGATTTATGATTAACTTAATTAATCCATGATCGGGTTGACAAAAA